>JAQJVL010007009.1:0-25943 GCA_035578905.1 Stictocephala bisonia | reverse complement strand
GGGGGGCCTAGGTGAGTATAAAAACCCATGTCGTCGCCTCCAAGGGTGGTCGACAACTTAGGGGTGGGGGTGCAAAGTTGCGAAAAACGTTAATCGGCAAACCGCTTATAACTCCCTTGTTATTGAACGTAAGTAAATATTTTTTTTTTTAGGTAATAATACGACCTACAAAAAAGGTTATAACAGATTTTTATGTATATTTACTAGTTTTCAAGATACATTTATTTTTATATTAGAAAATTTTAAAATACTAAATAGACAACACATTAATGGTAAATAGACAACACTATTGATCAACATTTACTGTAATTGCATTGTATATTTTAGTAAACTTACATAAAGAAACAAAATTCTTGAAAAGCTAAAATTATTTCCTGGGATTTATGTATTTAACGGTCAAAATGCGACGTCGTAATCTACGGAGCATTTTGATAATTAATACCACATGGGAAGCTATCGTTGTACTTACAGGGCTTTGTTCTTGACTACCCACAAGATCTGAAAAAAGTAATAATGAATTAATTATTAATGCATGGTACTATGAAAAAGAGCAACCTGAATCAGCTGTTTTGGTTAACTGCAGATACAAAGAAGGCCCTTAATGATAACATGGACACTTTGAAGGGCTGTAGAAGAAACCCCGTATTTTCCCAGCCTTGAGACCAGCTCCAATCGATTTCTCAGGGCTAAATACCCCTACTATACAGGATCCTAATAGTTAGTCCTTTAATAGTCTCGATTTCAGAGCTTTTAATTTAATTATTTAATCCTGTGACGGTAAAAGATATCTTTACCATGACATGTGCAGGGGAATTTAAATTTTCGTGAATAATCACTGTTTATTTTTATGAGTGTACTAGATCATCTGACCCAGCCAATCATGTTACACTAATAAATTGTATTGTCTCATTAAACTTATAATATTTGTGTTCTTTAACGTTTACGGCTGTAACATTCGATAATTTTATTTAAGGACACCAAAAACTTCCTTGATCCTGTATTTTCAATACAGTTGCAGTATCCACAGCAAGGTACTTCTCATGTAACAAGGACAATTTTTGTTACATTTTCTGCATTTACATGGCGGTATCAGGTCTTCTGGCAGCGGCGTTTTTGTCATCAACACAGGGCGAATGAGTCCAGAACAGTCTTCATAAAACCCATAAGTAGTAGGGATTTGCCGTTCCTGGCCCAGAGCTTGAATTTCGGTACCAGTGGACCAGATATTGAATTTCGATATATATATATATATATGGTTAGATGTGTTTAGATAGATAATTTGACAGTTTGCTCGGATGGTTGATAATTTTGTGTTTGCCGTTCCTGGCCCAGAATTTTGATGGGGAAAAAAATATGAGTGTTGAATGTTCTAGTTTTACGCGTGGGGTTGAGTTTTGTCTATCGTAATTTCTGTAGGTGTAGATAAACAATGTTATTTACAAATGGGTTCAAGATCAGGCGATTGTCTTGATCCACGATTGTAACAGTGATTTGCTGTATTTTTCGCAGGGCACATCTATCTAACGGAGCATAATATCTCTGGAGCGGCGTTTCTGATATTTTGTAGCCCCGCGGTACGGCTGGGAAAAATGTGTATAGCAGTCGATGTTCTTTGTGCTTGTGCAAGTGTTCGTCGTGATTTGAGTAACTGTTTTCAACCAAATTGCAATGTATCTCGACTGTATCCACAGCTCTGAGATTCGGTGGTTTCGTGGCTTTTATGACATGGTCGGCCATGTAGTAAAAACGTTCGTTACTGTAGTCTTCTTTTTCCTCAGACTGCATTTCGAACCCCAGCAGGTTTCGTATTGTGGAGTCGAAACTGAACTTGAGCGGTGAGACTATCGATACCCTGTCATCCATTTTCCCTATGCTGAACCTTGCAGAATCAACCACGTTCAGTGTTTTGAGGAACTCACTGCACTTGACCTGTAGGGTGTCTAGCGTCCAGTGGCCTTTCTGAAAGAGAAGCGCTCTCGGACCAATGCTCTGTTGTTCGGCGTTAGGACCTACCCAAAAGTACATCGTTCCATCTGTCGGATGATTAGCGATATTGTTTTCCGAATAAAACCCGTACAGAGCCAGTTCGTAGTCATCTTCATCGCGCAAATATATTGGGTGCTCCAAGTGAAGTGTGATCACCGAACCCGCTCCAACCAGTTTGAACAGCATTATGATTTTTAAAACTCTTTGTCTCCCATACACACATAGGTGTCTCTTAAAAGTTACTCTCGATCGATGCGAAAAAAATTGTTTTTTTAAATAGCCGTGTTTGCCACATGTTATTCAGGTGTGGAGGCCCAAATCACGCCATTCTCGAGAGCTTCAAGTTTCTCCTCAATCTTTTCGAGCCTTTCGTTTGTTTTTCTCTTCAAGTTTCGGACGGCATCGAATAGTTCATTGAGCTCTAGTCGAAGTTTGATTTCGACTTTATCGAAAGCTTGCAACGATTCATGGGAAAACTCTCTTTTCATCTCATTGATTTTAGAATCGACGTATTGTGCACTATTACCACCAGCAACAAAAGTGATGTTCGTATCACCAAATTTGTTGATGTGAAAAGTACTGCCACGATAACTCTCCATAGTTATAGTCTCTTACCACCAAGACTTCCAAGTGTATTTGTTATCTCGTAGACACCGCACGATATCATTCCAATCTTCACTTTTGTCGTTACGTCGTAACACCTCAATACATAGGTGGCCGCATATCGGAGGATCATCAAAATCTTGGACTCTGTCGATGTTGTATTTGAGATTGTCTGCACCCAAATAACGTACCAACTCTAGTGGTGGTCTTGCATCACCGAACGAGTCGAAGTATAATTTATGTTCTCCCCGTTTTACGTAACACGTCCAGTGGGTGCCATTAGATGATATATCTCCAAGATTGATGACCCCACATTCGATGGGACTAGGTATTGACGGTAGCATTTGACGCATAAACACGCCTCGAAAATTTTCTATCTTTAGCGTGTTGACGTAATTTTCAATTTCAGCGAGCGAAAGGGGTGTGATCTTTTTTTATTACCAAGCAGTTCGTCTAACTTGGAGTTGATGCGCCGTTTAAGACCTGAACCTTTAGGACCGATAATACTGTCAAGTTCACTGTCAATTAGTTGTTTCAACCACGGTACGAACTTATTCTTGAGTAGTGGTGCTATTGTGTGCCTCACAACTGGTGAAATGAAACGTTTGCCACCAGGTACATCTGTTTCGACAAAATCTAGCATCTCTTTCAAGAGACCTCCTTTTTTGTTCATTGAAAGCTGTCCGTATGAAAGCTCCATCCGTAATCCTTTATTATCTTTTTTCGCTTTGACTATACGTTGATGCTGTCTTGGTGTGAGCAAGATATCATCGTTACCACACATAGTCACTTGGTCTTTCGATAGACTCGCACTCTGCCGCCTTCGGTAAGCGGTGCGGAGCTTACGTTTCTGTGTATCCGACAGCCTGATTTTATGATGATGATGTAACGCAGCCATAATCATACACTTATAACTAATAAGTCATGGATATTTACTGTCCAAAGTGTAAAATAAAAACGAGCTCAATAAATGTTGAGACTTTGAAAATGGTAAACGAAAAGAGGCGACACAAGGCACAATGCGTAGTTTGTGCAAAAGAAAAGAGTACATTTATTAAAGCTATGGATTTTGCTAACCAAATGAAACCTTCCTTGATCGAAGCGAAAGAATTGCATCGACCGGTGATAAAGAAATTTCCGAAACGAAGAATCATAACGCTTGGAATCGATGATTTGTGGGCTGCCGATTTGGTCATCATGGATAGGTATAGAGGTGAAAACGACGGTTACAGGTACATTCTAAATGTCATAGACACGTTCTCAAAATATGCTTGGTCAGAACCATTAGTCAGAAAAAGTGGATCTGATGTAGCCGAGGCATTTAGAGTTATATTAGAAAGAGCTTGGCAATGTGGGCACGAGTCACCCAATCTACTTCATACAGACAAAGGGCGTGAATTCGTAAACAGTGACTTCAGGCGTTTGTTGAAGGAACATGAGATCAAGATGTATCATACTGAGAATGAGGAAAAGAGTGCAATAGTAGAAAGATTCAACCGTACTCTAAATGAGAAAATGAAAGTACAATTTGAAGTGCGTAAGTCATTTCGCTGGATTGACATTCTCCAGTCTTTACTGAAAGACTACAACAGCAGTTTTCATAGAACGATTGGTATGATGCCAGTTGAGGTTAATGCGGAATGTGAACCTGAGCTTAAACGCAGATATGCAAGCAGGGATGAAACAACATCAGCAATGCGAAAACCAACACTCAAGATTGGTGATAGAGTTAGGATTACGAAAAATAAGGGTCACTATGCAAACAAGTACGGACGCAACTGGACTCGAGAAGTATTTACCGTTTATCAAGTTAATAATACAAATCCAGTCACATATAATATCAAAGATTCTGAAGGAGAACATATTATCGGATCGTTTTATCAAAAAGAGCTCCAAAAGTCAGTATTTTAAAAATGAACAAAAAATAAAGTTTTTTTATTTTATTTATTTATTTATTTATTTTTTTTTTTTTTATTTACCTAGCGAAATGTGATTGTATTTCGAGTAATGTCATATGTGAAGTTTGTTTCTGCGACAACAACAACGTAAGCTGTGGTACCACTGTTCGCTGCTGGAGGTGCGACTGGATTTATAAAGTCTAACTCAACTTGTATATCGCTTCTAGATCTGTCTGTCGACTGTGGATGTAGATGAGTATCTACGACCATTATTGGAAAGTTGCTTTGGAAATTCTCAGGAGTTAACATAACATCAGAATCCCCAAAGTTCACCATTCGAAAACGTACATACTGATCGTAAAGAAGTCGCCACTTTGAATCTGACATATTCAAGTTTTGCAATTCCTGTGGGTAGCGATCACCGTTTATTTTGACAGTTACGTTCTTTATGGTACAACTGTCGAAAACTGATGGATTTGCCTTTTGGTCGTTCGAGCGATTAGTTTGCAAACCAATTATGACGAAACGTGGATCGTTCACACTCCGATAAACGTTGGTGATGTCAAAGTTGAATGAAGATCCAAACACGCCTTTCTTCTCGATACACTGCCATTGGTAGTACCTGAACGATAGTCTGTCTTTGTCGCTCAATTCTTTCAATCCCGCAATAAGTTGTATACGACTGGTAGATGAGTATTCTACCAACGGTACACGTAGAACAAACGATGTAATTTTTACCTTTCCATCTTCAGGTTCAACATCGGTTGCTTCTGAACCTTTCCAATGATACAGAGCGTCATTGTCTTCGGAACGCGTGAATGTGATTTCAAATCCACCTTTATACATCGGATACTGAAGGTGGTCGAAAAAGCCAAGACCAAGATGACCGAGCGTACCTAGTGCTTCAAATTTGCCCCCTCCACTGTACTGGGATACGAAACCGCAGTTTGAAAGTGTGGCCGTATTTGTGTACATCAACATACCCTTGATGTAGCCTGTTACACCCGGATTGTCTACGCTATCAATGATTGTGTTGTGTTTCTTTAGCTCAATTCGTGAGAACAGGAAAGCTGGGAAGTTGTTAACAAGTTTTATAGTAGAATTCTTTGGGTATGCCGACCCGTCTGATTTTTTCACGACTTCACCTTGAATGTGAAACATTATGCGAGAATCGTAAAACGCATCACCATGGTCCAATCTGAACACAGTGTAGTTGTTCGGTGTGTTGAAATTGAGATCAGACACTGCGTTAACAGTCCTGTACTCACTCCTCACAACACCGCCCATAAACTTGGTATAGATCGCTTCCATTGTGAAATATATCACCACTTATAGTATTCACATAGGGTACATAGAACCGGACGTACCCAAACCCATGCCGAGTTTACGTTTCAGCCACATTCCACCGGTTGTAGCAAGAGCAACTGCACGTTCATTCAAATCAGCATCAGGTGCCATGACTCTACGCCACGCCTTCTTCTGCAACTCACGATCGGCCACCCATCTGTCTTCTGTATTTTTGTGTTTGCTGTACCAAATGTCATGTTCTTTGCACGCCTCGTCAAGTGGGTTGATTCCTTTATCTCCTCTAGCCAATCGTTCGTCTAGTTTTGTACCGGGTCCACAAAAATTGTACGTATCAAATTGCAAATTGCGTGGAGCATGAAGCTCGAACGGTAGATTGTTGATGATATCGTTCAAAAGCCCAGACCCTTCGATCACACTCTCCGGTAATGCTGAAAGACAACGTACTAGATATTTTGTTCCTCGTGGAGTCTGCACTAACTCTTCCATTCTGTCGTATATGAATTTGACGAGAGATAGTTTCTCATTATGAAAATTGTTGTTGCCGGCCATTTCTTGAGCGTAAATGTAATTCAATCGTTTTACCAGTTCATTGAGATTGCTGATGTATTTGTATTCTACCGGCCTACTGCTGTAGACTGCCAACCCAGACCCAGTCATTTCATCATTATTGTCAGTCTTTATATTTTCTTCCCAAATTCGTTTGATCATGCGTTTCCATTTACGACCCTGACTCGCTTTCGGTCGATTTGAAAGAGGATCGTTTTTCTGAAATATGGAATTTGTTCTGAGCAATAAATCTTTGTATGCATTCCAATCGTCAGGCGTATAGTTGTCATCACTAATGTAATCGTTTTTCGTCAAAAGACGCCAAAGACCAACCGTGCCTTTGTAAGTTTTTTGATCTTTTATTAGTACGATATCGTCGTAATTAAACGTGATCGGCTCGGATCCAATTTTAGCTTGATTAGCATTGTCATCGTACCAAATACCGAACTGAGCATCTCGGGCTTTAGGTAAATAACTTGATGCAGTCAATCCCAGTGTAATTTTCTTTGTATCCATCAGTTGTTTAAACGATTGATTCAATTCTTGTGAAGAAGTATCTATGTCAGAACGCTCAGACAACGGGCTTCGTCCGTCTGGTGTACCAGATCTCGTTAATGGTATTCGCATGAGTTGTCGCATACGTAGTCTTTTACGTTCTTCCATTTCTTTAGCCTCGTTGACTGCATCTTTCTCTTTTTGTTTTATGATTGCATTCGTTATGGGCTCATACTTTTTCTGCCTTTCGCGCATCTCCTGCATTTCTTGCACGTATACACTGGAAAATTCATTCTTCAAATTATCGTTCAGTTCCTCCAACTGTCTGGCTTTTACCACCGTTAGAGGCTCAGACTCCTTAGGAAGCGGAGTCAAAATGTTGGGTGGTTTTTCTGAAGGGTGGTGCTCTATTGATGGTCGAGAGCCAGATGACCGCTCCTCTTTCTCAGCGGCTCTGAATTTGCGTATAAGTTCTCGCTGTAGCTCTTCAAGACGTTTTGCTTCCAATACATTAGCCATAGTGCTATACTTATTTAAATACAGTCTGTTAGATTTTTATCTTGCAACTGGCTTGGGTATAAGTTTTTCATTTAACATACATTTGTACTTTCCCGAGTGTACTTTTTTGCTCATGTCAATAGATAGAAAGCCGTGTGGTTGACTCCAACATTTCTTGCACATAGATTCAAATTGGATGTACGACATATCTGAGCCAACAAAGTCTTCATATATTCGCTTGCTGTAGTGCTTATTCTGATTGAACACGCAAAGTAGATTGACATTGTTACGGATTACTTGCATATCCACACGCCCATAGCTCTGGCTGAGATACACACAGGATATGAGTTTATGTCGACCTCGAATAAAGTATTCTTTTATTGGGGTTTGTTTTTCAAGAAGGCAGTCGTCGAAAACCACCAACGAATTTGGTTCACATTCATCAACTGAGATTAGGTCTTCGCAGCTTGTATAAAAAAACGCTATCTGTTTCCCTAACTTCACCCCAACTTGGGCGTACATGTCACGAAGGTTAGAGTACGCAGTCTGATCGATTGATCTACTGAACACGTACAAGTTCTTAAATGTCAACCCTTGGCCGTCGTAAATAAAGTTCAGCAAAAGGTTCGTTTTCCCACTACCGGACGGGCCAACAATTAAACAGCGTAGTGGTCTCGGTATCAGGTCGTTGTCGAAGTAGTCATTAACATACACTTTGATATCCATTCCAGATGGGTACTTATAAGTGGGGTATTTTATAATGTCCCCAGGGTAGTGATTTGATCCCATCTTCTAATATGTAGCGTTTGTCATCTTTACTACTCAGTGATGTTTTGAATAGCTCAACACTGAATAGTTCATGCCTAGAACTACGTATCATGTTCATAGATGCGTATTTAGTTTTCCCTTTGAACAGACACTCTTTGTAGTCTGTAAATGATATCTCATTTTCCACAACAGACTTTTTAACCCCTTTAGATCGTTTGGAGGTTTTCAGTTTATCTAGTTTATTTTTTTCGTCATTCTTTTCTCCGTCTTCTAATTGATACGCGTACATTTTGGATCTAAGCCCGACGAATTCTCGCATGATAGAACCCTTTAGTTCGTCTTTCATTTTGCCCAATATTTTTTTGTTAACTCGGGGCATACCGTACGGATTGTTTTCTGCATAATCACTAGTGTCAAAATATTTAATCATACTTTGCATGTCCTGATAAAAATCACTTGTTTCTATCTTGTACGTAAGAGAATCTGTGTCTGTATATTGCAATGATATTTTATCGCCGTAACGTTTTTTCATTACATTATAATGGAATTCGTACATCATCAACTTTGATACGTCGAGAACACACGCACCTACATATATGGGTTTGTTAAATTTCGTTTTTACTTTAGCCATATGAACCGCAGCTAAGTTTTCACAGAAAATCGTCCGGCTCGCGAAATTAGGTTTGGCAATCAATTTCTCAAGCTGATCACATTTTGAAACGAGACGAATGTCTACACGGTTCCGAATATTTTCCATAGTCTTTCCGAATACTGCATTATTCATCAGTTTATAGAAATCCTTCTCAAAGTCGTTTTGGGCTTTTATGCGATACTCCGTGTTTAAGTTGATATATTTTTCGAGAAATTTTGACTGTACGAAACTTATTATTCTGTGGATCTTCGTGACCTGCATACCCAATGATAAATAGAGTTTTAAATTACGATAGTGTAAAACATATCTTTCTTTGTTGTATAGAGTGGTTAGTAATTTTGCTTCTTTAGACCCTGGTGGACACATTCGCTCAGGAGCGAGGGGGAGATCAGAATGTTGATCGTGTAGGTTTTCAGGGTACACCAAGTCAACTTCAAGTATATAACCGATTGTATCATCATCGTTAATTTTTGTAACATCGAAATACTCTATATCTGCACCAATGTCAGCTCCATCTTTCACCCAGCGAAAGTCTTTTATCGGCATCGGCTGACTCATCGCATGACCGTAAAGATTGTTCATATCTAGATAGGTTAGATATGTGCATGGAAGGGTTGAGTCATAATCTTTCATATAGGGGTTGTTAGCTTTAGCGTGACGGTTCGAGCATTGAGATATTCCACCTCGAACCATTTTTTCCCACATCAGTAGCATATTAACATCAGACAATAGGTCAAGTTTTACATTTGTAGTTTTCAGCATCGCACTCCAAGCTAGACCTGGTGCTGTGAAATACCATGCCGGATCTAATTTGTATATTCCCATGCACACATCTCTAAAATTTTCCATGACATCAGCCAGTAGCAGTACATCTGTAGTGTTGTATAACAGTGTGTATTCCTTTAGGTCTTTAACTCCTAGATCATGCCAGACCATACAAGCGTGTTTGTAATCTTGCTCTGTGATATTGGTCTTATTTAATTTATTATAAAATGCTGATTTTGGCGGTAGTGATGTCTCATTGTACTTGTCCAACGAATCCATATAATCGTATGGATAGACACCCTTCCTCAGTAGCAGATCTACAGATTCATTCTCATAGTGTTTGATAGTATGCATTAGTTTACTTTTAGGGAGGTTGCTTACGAGAGTGTCCAAACTGAGACTCATAAATTTGAAAGAATCAAGGAATCGTAGTTTAATACCATTTTCCACCTTCACAGTAAACGAAATGTACCGCTCTTCGTTGTTTGGTATTATATCGATAGTGTTACCACGCTCTCCGAATTGCTTAATGAATAGGTGTGTATCATAACCAGCCAAGTTGTGAATGAAGACGGGTATGAAATTAGGCACTTTATAATTCAAATTACATTTGTTATGGGCAACACCTCTGAATTTACCGGTTATATGATCATGATCCATCACGCGGTCATCTTCTAATACTTTTCTACATATGTGACATCTGTTGGTGATTTCAACCTCTCTCAATTCAAGATCAGTCAGTGGTAACATTGGAACCGCATTCTCACTGTTGTAGCGTTTAAAGATTTCCTCCGATTCACATATTAATGTATCTACAAATTTTGAAGCTGCATCCTCGCCGAAATAACTAACTGGTGGTTTATAAATACCTCTGTCGTGTGTTCCATACAAACAGAAACTTATTGGTCGATGTTTTTGATATCGCAGGGTATAGGGTTCTGTGATTCCTTCGGTTGGATCCTTCTCCTTTTGTGCTTCTTTTATTGGAATCAAACAACATTCGAAATCAGCGTAGAATACAAACGGGACTCTCATCGAGCAGTTGAATTGTCTGAATTTGATGAAAGAACCTTCATCTGGCAACTCGACTCTCAAAGCTTTGTGGTTCCCACAGTCCAATTTATGTTTATCTAACAAATCCTCTCTTCCGAAATGCTGAAGACACCGTCTGCACAGCCAGATTCTATGTCCATTTTTTGTCACTTGTGAATTCACTAATTTTTCCAGATTCTTTATGTAACAGTAATGAGCTTGCTTTTCATTCTTCATATACAACAAATCTACGTGTTGAACTTTTTCTTCATTTGTAACTAGGAGAGGATAGATTATAAACTTTTCGTCATAAGCATATATGTTAATTGAAATACCGGAACGTTCCTCAAATGTCGGAACTTTGGAAGTCTGTACCGGGAAATCAATACCTTTAAGATATTCGTCAAATTCATGTTCATGTGCTTTATACTTGCTCACCCGTTGAGAATGTTTCTTTGCTGGGTAAAGTGCGGCTAAAATGCTCCACAAGAAACACTTTTGATCATTATTTTCCACATTGATAACAGCTTTCCGGTTTTCAATAGCTGGAGGTAGTGGTATGTAGCTAGCTCCCTTCAGGGGGATATATTTGTTCAATCTAATTTCCATGCCTTCGATATTTTTGAGCGTCCATTGCGATCCGTTCTCCTGAAATTCCTCCATCTGGGCCATGATTTTTTTCTTTGTGCTATCATAATATTCTGATATATCTGAAGTGGGCAGTAATACTGTATTTTTCGTTTTGAAATTCATGGTTCGCTCAATAACCTTGCCATCTGCTGGCCGTTTGTAAACAGCGAAAAACCAAACGTTAACTTTTAGGTTATTTTTCAATATTTCATTTTCAATCAGCTCAATGACTAGGGGTTTATACGCATTAAAGAAACGGAACACATCTTTGAATGCTAGTTGATTAGCAATAGTGTAGGTTTTCAATCGTCCCCAGAAAGCGGTTTGTTTTTCCCGGATAGCCTCAGCCAGTGATTTTAGTTCGAATGTTTCTTCTTTCTCTTCATCCACATTGTTCTGTGGCGAGTTTTCCAACGTTGGATTATCTGGGTTGTTTTTATTTTTCAACTTGGGGTTCTCAATTACAGTACACACGGAATCTGAATCTGAACTTAGATCGTCGTCGTCGTCTTCTTCTTCTCTTTTATCAGTTGGACTCAGTGGTGAATATGAGGGACTGTCTGGAAAGTGAAGTGGAGATCCATAAACGGGGCTGTTTGGTATATTCAATGACGATTTCTCGTTAATGTTGTTTTTTTTTTTAGGTGAATATGTTAAATCGAAATCGAGATCATCTTCATCCCAACTCTGATTATGTGTAGACTCTGGTGAATGAGGTGGAGATCCCATTATATTTCTAATTTTATTCGAATCCGAATGTACAACTCTTTTTGGTGGTTCAAACACGACTTCTTCCTTTTTAGGATCGTCTAAAAATGACAAATCGAAATCAGATATGGCATCTCTAAATTTAGCTTCGTTCCAATTTGGATTTCTACGTGCTTCTGAGATTACATTACCCAATAATTCTATAACATTATCTATGTCACCCTCCCTCAAATATGATTCAGGATCAGAACTATCATGATCTTCCGGCTTTGACTTAGGAGAAGCAATCGGGGAATCAGGTAGTGGGCTGATTGGAGAAGGAATGGGGGCTGACCAATCTACCTCAAAGTCAGGAGAAGATACTGGGGAATCTGGTAGAGGGCTGATTGGAGACGGAATGGGGGCTGACCAATCTACCTCAAAGTCAGGAGAAGATACTGGGGAAGCATCAACTAGCAATGGGCTATTTGGTTGCTTGTTTGTCTTGCGAGCGTAAGCTCTGGGATTGATTGGTGTCGTACGTTTACTTTTCATAAAATCTTCATCGTATGTCTGGAGTGATTTTACAGGCCGGCGATTAACTTTCGACTTCGGATATTTTGCAACAAGTTCGGATATTTCAGGACCTGAGGAGGCTGGTAGTCGTTGAGCAAAACGTTCCTCTAGTCTTTTGATTGTTGGATTGGACACAACGAAATCCGAAGGTAGCATCATCCGCCTTTGTTTGTGGTCCTCAGATTTTACATGGGAAACCAAATTAGACTTTTCGATAGTCTTCTCACATACCTCACACAATACTGATTCTGTGGAGTATGGATACATCATTGCCCTTCGTTTATGAACCCTAGATTTTATATGTGAGGCATATCTAGGTTTTTCAATAGACTTTTCGCATACCCAACACATTACCGATTCTGGAGCTGGTTTGATTCCAAAACGTTTGACTCTGTTGCGTAGCATCGTATTAGTGTTACACTTTTTGGATTTGCTGTGTCTAAGCATATTACGAATAGAAACTTCGGTGCCACATATAGTACATGCCTGTTTTGTAGCATCATTCGAAATTGAGCTAGTCTGAATATCTGGAACTGCAGCCGTTTGCTCAGGAGAAGAAGTCGTGATGCATCTTTTCGATTTACGATGCCGTGACATGTTGGATGCAGTCACTTCAATTCCACACTTTGGGCATGGTTTCTTTTGCGAATAGTTTGATGCCTGGTTGAGTACTGGCATTGCAGTGTTAGGATTATTTGAAACTGCGATACTCAAACAGCGTTTCGATTTACGGTGTCGTGACATATTTTTAGCCAGAACGTCAACACCACATGCTGGACAAGTTTCCTTCTGAGGACATACAGTGGTGGTTGAAGGAAAAGGTCCGAGCGCTAGCACCGTTGATTGGTAGCCTGTGGAAGCTGCGATACATTTTTTCGTCTTACGATGTCGAGACATATTTGATGCATGTACAAACGCATTGCAAGTAGGACATTGCTTCTTTGAAGCCATATCGTTAGCACTCAGAAGTGCTGATGAGTTGACATTAGTCTTATAAGTAGCCATTTGCATGGAGTTAGCTGTCTCCTCTGACCACCCTGAACATTTGTCGTATTTTGGTGTTGAAGAGTGAAGAAACGACGAAGCCATATCGTTAGCACTCAGAAGTGCTGATGAGTTGACATTAGTCTTATAAGTAGCCATTTGCATGGAGTTAGCTGTCTCCTCTGACCACCCTGAACATTTGTCGTATTTTGGTGTGGCAGAGTGAAGAAACGACGAGGACGACGAGAGAAGATAAACGTCACCTGAACGACACGTAAACGAAACCTGAACGACACGTAAACGAAACCTAAACGACACGTAAACGTCACCTGAACGATACGTGGACGACGGAAGATAAACGTCACCTGAACGATACGTGGACGAAACGTCACCTGAACGATACATGGACGAGGAAAGATAAACGTCACCTGAACGAAGGGGAAAGACGACGATGAATGTTGTTGCTGCACCACATACATATCGTTAGCACTCAGAAGTGCTGTTGAGTTGACATTAGTCTTATAAGTAGCCATTTGCACAGAGTTAGCTGTCTCCTCTGACCGCCCTGAAAATTGATCGTATTTTGGGGTGGACGAAACGTCACCTGAACGATACATGGACGAGGGAAGATAAACGTCACCTGAACGATACGTAAACGAAACCTAAACGACACGTAAACGTCACCTGAACGATACTTGAACGATACTTGAACGTTACATGAACGATACTTGAACGATACTTGAACGTTACATGAACGATACGCGAACGTTAAGGGAAGACTTTTTTGAGTATTGTGGAAGATGTGAAATTATTGTGTTACGGTGATGAGGGACGAGGGAAGATGATAGCCAAGTGACGGAGCAGCCGCATCCACCACCGAAATCTCACGCAAACAACCACGCGAATGTTATCGTGTCAAACAACCCAGCGGGGAATGGGTGCCGCGATCGAATCACTTATAACACCGCACCACCGGGACTGCCTATACAGCGCTCCGCGGGGTGCCGCGATCGAAACACTTAACACCGCACCGCCGGGACTGCCTACACAGTGCTCCGTGGGTTGCCGCGATCGAATCACTTATAACACCGCACCGCCGGGACTGCCTACACAGTGCTCCGCGAAACGATGCCACTGCAGAAATCTCGATCGGCGTTCTGGCCGAATTCACCGCGTGACACTCGAACCCATTCACCGCGCACCAAAACTAAAACACAACTTTCAATTCACGCCTAGCACTGCGACACAAAATTATCAACCATCCGAGCAAACTGTCAAATTATCAATCTAAACACATCTAACCATATATATATATATATATATATATATATATATATCGAAATTCAATCTCTGGTCCACTGGTACCGAAATTCAAGCTCTGGGCCAGGAACGGCAAATCCCTACTACTCCCATAGTTTGTAATGTTGAGTTGGGTGATGTCTGCTTGTAAAGCACTATTCCACACATGAACTTGGGCCCAACTGCGAAGTATATGGAGTTTCACGCTGTCGCTTGTTGCTGGAAGGGATGCAATGTTTCTTAATGATGCTGGATGAGTTGAGATGATTTTAAATCTACTCTCGTTGCAGGTTAATCCCTTTTTTAACGATTCTTAGATACAACGCTTCATATTTCACATAATCTTCATCAGTTAACTCAATCTTCCCTAATTTCTCTAACAAAGCTATATTTTCTTCGGTTTTGTTACAAGTCCATTTTAACTTTTTGCTAAATTAGCAGCGGCAATATTGGTGTCAATGTTTATTAGCTGTTGACTGTCTATTGTTAGGTTGTTTCCTTCGTGGCTTTTTACTCTTACGTCGACGTTTTCTGTTATCACAGCCGCTACCGAGTTTACTTTTAGCTTTCATTACGTTTGTAACTAACCAAGCAGCTGCCTTTGCACCTAAACTAGAATCTGATGACCTCACTCTTTCCCAAGCTCGTTCGGCCAATATTCTATCAGCTACTGATCTTCGCTCACTGTCCTTATACTTATCGTATGCGATGTCGTGATCTTTACAAGCTGAATCTAATTTATTAATTCCTCTATCACCTCTGGCTAATCTCTGTTTTACGTTAGTACCAGGACCACACCACTGATAACCTGGTAAATGTAGTTCTGCGGGTAATATATCTATAGCTCTATTAATGACACTACCAGCCACACTCCCTAATGTACTTATCAGTCCTGCGCCACGATAAGAACTAACACGTCTGTTCATCGTGTGCGTCGGTTTTATAGTGTCAGTATAATCATGAGCGTCGATAAGTTTGGACGTCAAAATGTTAGTAGCAGTAGCAAAGGTCTTAGAGGACCTAAAGGAATCGGGTTTGAATTAACTAAGGAAGGTGATTATGACATTCGTCGTATGTCCATGTTTATAAGTAATATTTTATTATACTTAAATGTATAAAAGTTACAATTTCATATTCAACCTCTATTTCGCCACTCTAAGTTACTTTCAGTTTGACATTGAAGGTTAATACTATAAATAATTGCCGTCTAGATATTTACTTTACACGATCAGACTTTGTAGTTTAAAATATTCTAATGTTAAAATTGTAATAAGAAAAATATATTAATTCATATCGTGACTTATTTATTTATTCATAAGACGCCGATCGTCAAGATATGGGCGAATATGGATTTCGAATGAGTGTGATGAGTGTAGATGAGCGAATGTAGTCATTGTTACATACTAAGGCCGACTATTCCTTAGAAAGTGTCATTATTAATAGCCCAATGACAAATGAACAGCCGGTGATTAGCAGCTGATCCTTCTCAAAATGATGACTCTGATTGGGATCGAACTGAGAACCTTTAGCACATGAAGCTGGGATTGAACCAACTACGCTACCGACCAATTTAAGTAAAAATGGTAGATCATCTGCTCGTAGCTCGTTAGAACGACTCTTTGAAACAGCTGATGCCAATAATGGACGTGAGGCTGAATACATCGATGATCAGCTGTAGATTTGGAAATAAATGTTCAGGTAGATTGCTTACAGTGCTTGAATTTCCAACGGACTTTTTATAAAACTAAGATCTAATTTGAAATACATGTATTTTTAAAGAGAATAAAAATGTCTAGCAATCAGAATTACTGTAGTAAAATATTGCTTTTTACTAACGCAGATTGTTCCATGCATATTTCATACACTGTTATAAAAGGATCAGAACAGTGAGGAATTACTTGTAAGTTAGATTTCAACAAGTTTTTTGTGCAACACATTGATGGAGAACGTAATATTTCAACCCAACTAGTCATATAAATTAAGCAGAAAGATGGTTTAATTTCCAAAAATGTATTGCTTTAGTGCTTTAATTGATTTCAATGTAAATAATGTCAGTAATATATTTTATTTCAAAATTTTTTCCTAGATTATTTTATATGTATTTTGAAAGATGATAAAAATAATAATGCATAAAGTGTTTAAAAGTTAGAACTGAGAGTTCTTATAGTAAGTAAAAATATACGAAATGTTTTTCGTCCTATCAAATGACATTTGCTTCTTGATAGGACAAATTTTTCTCGCGTTATGAGTTCGTGCTTGGTCAGTACCTTTGTCCACCTTGATAGTGCGTTGCTCCTTATGAGCGGCACTTCGTAGGTTGAGTCGGATATGGTGATGCTATCTATCTTCTTAACGTCGTTAGCCGCCACCTGCGGAACGTTCTGCTCTTGTGGCTTCAATACTGTCGTCTTCTTGCAAAAACAATGTGCATATTGGATACACAGATGTTTTTTATCCATACAATACGTACATAATATATTTAACATAATTTTTACTCTCAATTTAAATGTAGGTGTATCAAATATGGAGGAATAAGTTTTATGAGTTGTTTTCGGCAAGAAAAATATTTCATTAAAGAATATAGAATGTCTAGTAGAAGGTGAATTTTACGATGTTACGAGAAGAACGACTTTTAATTATAGAAGGCAACGACCCAAGCTCACATTAGCCAAATGTCAACATCCATACAATGGCCTTCCTTTTGTCCACCCTTCAAAATAATCGATCCCATTCCAAAAGGATAGATTGTAATTACTGTTGGTAGATATAATATGTCTTAATTATTTTCTGTCTATTACGAAGAAAAATACTCTTTTTTCAATTTAATCTCCACATTTTTAAAACGGTTCTTAATAAAGACAGTATTTCGTACCTTATCATATATTTAGATGAAAATGCTTGTGATAAATAATTTCGAAAACAAATATTTATTAAGTGCCAAATGAGTATATTTATCCCCCAAAAATATGATTCTTCGAACAACAGAAATGTAGATAACGCCTATTTATTACAGCTTGTTAGTACAACTGTACCAGTATGGGTGGTTGGGAGGGTTGTTACGAGTTTGGGTGGGCGGGCAGTTCAGTATCACTATTCAGGTTAAGGTTCTGCTGTATAAAAAGAGTTGTGGGAAGCTCCTCCGGATATTGAGGGAGAAAATATTGTAAACATTTTTTTCCAGAAGCGTTATTTCTCATACAACCCTCCACTAATTGGGTTTTATGTATTATCCCATCCTTGAATTTCATTTATGTATGTAGAGAAGTTCTGTAGATACATTTAGTAACTTATTGCATTGGAGAGGTATTTTTAATATATGAATATATTCCTTTCGGAAATTCCATTTCGAAATTTCGTAAAAAGAATAATACGGTAGACGAGTACTTTGTACGTATAGGCGGGAAGATCCACCAAGTGTTGTGAAGTGTGTTACTTAATGATTTTTTCAAGTACAAATTTATCACCCTTACCTTATCTATTAAACCACAGACCTTTCAAAGGGCTTTTGCCTCGCCAACAATGCTCCGCCATCCTCAGTCTTTCATCCATTTATTTATTTATTGGTTCAACGGTTCCACCATTTTTACAAAACTTATACAGTTATTAATACAATCATTAACATAATTATAGTACATTAATACAATCAAAACAATAAAGATGGCAAAAAGTAACATTTAGCATTTCAAGTTCGACAATGACTTACATAACTACAAAAAACAGCAATATATTTAAATCAGAATACAGTAAGTACTGGCGAGTTTGTGTGTACATATAAACAAAGCAGACTAACAATACATTAATAGAGTCTCTAAGCAACGTAACAGGAATAGAATTAATAATTCATAAAACAACAATAACAATAATAATGTCTAATAACATAGCAAAAGAAAAACAGAGTGATTTCGTGTCGTGTGATTTCAATAAATGTAAGTGTATGAAATAATTAATTACTGTGCATATGAGGGAAGTCAATGCCCACCTGTGCAAGATACTTCTTGCGTAGTGACTTTGGACTTTCATTGAAGAAATCAATAAATGTGGCTTCAATATTAGGAATTGAATTGTAAGTCATGAGGTCCATAAAACCCATCTCCCATTCGTCTGACGATGAAAGATCCATAGCTGGAAAAAGTGTGCACTTGAGGCTTGAACTTCTACCTGTAATACAAATCATCTCCGTCTTGCGAGAAAGTCTAAACACAAATGACCACAATTTACAGTATTAAATTCTTGTTTAGGAAAGTAATTATATCTAATCACCACTCGATATGGTCCGCTGTTAAAATACCTCTGAAGTTCTAACGGTGGTCTCAGATTACCGAAACTATCAAAATATTCAATGTCAAAATCACGCTTATAGTAACATACCCAATGCGTACCCCATCCTGTAATACTGTCTAGATTTACAACACCAGATTCCTTTATGTTAATACTTGATGGAAGTAAATCTCTCATAAATACATCTCTGAAATATGGTATTTTCAATAGTTTCGCATATTTGATTATATCTTTATTTGTTAGCGGAACATTTGGTATAGTGTCTATGAGTGGTGATGAGTATATTATTTTTTTTATGAGTACGGTTTTAAGTAAAAACCTTTACCCTTCTTTTTGTTTATTGACTGTCTTTTTTTGTTGTTGATTAATGCAATATGTTTTGGTGTTAATCCTCCGTTATTTACTATATGGTGTATGTCCATAAAAACTGACATCAGTTTTCTCCTTGTTGGATTTGAGGGCTGGTGGCGTGGCCTGATAATTTTGTTAAAGAAGATATTCCAACTTTTTGGAAAATTAAATGTTTCTAGTTCGTGCTGTAAATTTGCTTCGTCACACACATATCCTGTCAAATTAAATTTATAACTTTTAACTTCATCCCTTAGTGAATCGAGAAAACTATTTACACTTTCTTGGTTCGACGCTCTTACTTGTTCGACAACATCCTCAAGCGGTATGTTAATTTTAAAAACAGTGTCTGATTTAGACTTGTCTTTGGGGTGAGAAAATAGAATATTTTCGCCATAGTGTTCTATTAATAATTTCTTTACTAATCTGTTGTCAACATTAGCGTCAGGATCTACGGAAAGTTGCTTTAACTTTGATGCCAAATAACTCAAAGGAAAACATTTTGATTGGAGTTCAGAATCAATTTCTAAAATCAATAAGTCAAATGAATTTTGTATTGGTGAGTCAATAATTTTTGAGTTCTCTTGTACAGAAGCTGACGATATACGAAAGTATTCTTTTTTACATATATCATCGTATAAAACATCTGCTGCAAATATATCATTTACTGATGTAGGGTGAGGTGGGGTAAGTGCACTACGTAAAATCGAAAGTTCAACTTTGACCAAGTCTGAGCACATCATTTTTAATGGTAGAAACTTCATATTTTTACCATGCATTTTCAAGATTGTTCTCTATTAGTCTTGAAATTTTCATAAAAATAAAAAATAAAACTCTTATAATTTTTTTGTTTAAATTTTTTCTACCCAGTGTAGCACTTGCCCCAAGTAGTGGGGCAAGTGCATTTTCTGCCTCTATATCCCATGGTAAGTGTATTAGGAAAACAGTGGGGTTAGAGCATATAGAACTTTTTGAGAGCTTTCTAACACTTTTTACAGAACTGAATTATCTCTTACAGTTTTTGAGATACGAACGTTTTTCAAAGGCGAGAAATCTTGTTTTTAAAAATACTTAAAAACGTAATTTTGATTTCACTTACCAAATTGGGTTAATCCATCTCCTGGTAGTGGGAATAAATGTTTTTGATAAAAATAGGTATCCTTAAGTGTCCTTATCACTTTTTAAACATGAAAACTGTTTTTTACATTAAAAATAAAGTTATAAAAAACACTCACTCACTCTAAAAGTCACTTATTTTTCATATTTACACATTTTGTATTTACATTTTTTACATTTATTTCTACTGGATGTTGTAGGAGGAGAATTGTATGTTAAAAACAATTTCTCCTCTGCGACCCAGTGAAGGTTCTGGTAAAATTTTTATAATATCTTCGTCTGTTACCTCGCTCACGTCCTCATTATCAGGGAATTGGAAGATGCTTATCTTCTTGTTAGGTATTTTTCTCACATACCTTACTATTGGGTTACCGTCAGTATTAATTGATTGAATTATCCCCACAAAATGTTTGTATGTTTTTTTTGTGGCAAACTTTACTAAAACCCAGTCATTAACTTTTCTTACATTTTCAGGGTTGATTATAGCTTCTGTTTCTTTTTCATATTCTTCCTCCCTTTGCATTTGAGACCACAAGTCCTCATTATCACTGACTCGTCGCTTTCTAGGCTTTCTGAGCTTTCTGAAGTTATGTAATCTTCCATCTTCTTCTTTTTCCCTTTAGGAAAATTTTGTTTTTCTTTAGGTCCTCTTTTGTTTTTTGTCATTTTTGGCTTGTTTACTTTTTCTTTTTTTTTCTTTTCTTCCTCTTCTTTTTCTTTAAGTCTTTGGACAACATCTTCATGTGTTATGATCTCAGCTCCCTTAGCTATTCTTGTTGTTTTAGACTTTTGTACTGGTGAACTGGTAGCAATTGTCTTAAGGAAAAGTTCTTCAAAACTAGAATTCTGTTTTGACACACATTCATCTTCATTTTCACAGCTCATGTTTAGGATAGGCTTCTGTATACGTGATGTTCCTGCTTGAGGCTCATGATCAGTTTGGGGCTCATCACTGAAGATTTGAGGGTCAGGATCATCAGGATTATCCGAATCTTCATTATCTTCTGTGGATTGAGATGCTGTTGATTTAGATTGGTGATCTTCCCACCTTTTTAGGGCTGATGGTTCAAATTTTGATTTTGGAATCACATCTGCATTAAAAGGATGGATCCCTCCTTTTTTAAAACCGTTGGTAATATTTTCAGGTTTCAGCTCTTGCCAAACTTTTCCCAGTAAAGAGGAAAATACCTTTTTGGGTACTTTTGATGCTTTATTTTGTCTCTGCCATTTGACCAGCTCTTGGTCCCAAGTACTCTAAAAGGATTTGATTACCGCAAGATCAAGAGGTTGCAGAAGGTGGCTTGTGTGTGGAGGCAACTTTATTATTGTTATCTGCTCTTCAACTGCCTTCTGAATTAAATCTAAGTTTATGTGGGTACTGTGACCATCATAAATTATTATTACTGGTCTTTCTGGCCCAATACTCTTCAACAAGCTTCTTTCAAAATAGTTTTTAAACACATCAGTCTCCATCCAACCATTCTTTGTAGCTGCGTAGGTAGTTCCAGGATATGCTTGTGCTGAGGTCCACTCGTCCCACACATTTTTGCCCTTGAAAACAATGAGTGGGGGTAACTTAGCTCCTGCTGCACTACACCCTAGTAGGACAGTTATGTTTTCTCTCCCTGGAGCACTTGTTGTTCTCGTGGCTGAAACCCCTATTTCCCCAACAACCTTTGATTTTGACGGATTCAAACAGAAGCCGGTCTCATCTAGATTCCATATCTGGGTCGGAGGCACTTTCAGCTCTTCTAAGGTATCTTTCAAAATGTTAAAATATTCATAAATGATGAAAGGATCACATGCTTTTCTACGAGCAATTTCAACATTTTCAGGTTTCTTAATAGAAAGACGGTGACGCTTTCTAAAACCAATGAACCAGTCTTTGCCTGGGGTATTGTTTTTAAAATTATTTTTGATACCATTATCTGCAACATACTGACCAACAAGTTCTAAGACTTCTTTTCTTGTCAATCCAAATCCGTATTTTTCCAAGCACTTTATACCTGTTACTAACTTAATTTCCTCATCTAAGGGGATTGTACCCCTTCCACCAGATTTAGATTTATTCCCTCGTCTGCCTCTTACATGGTCTGATATCGTTGGAACAGGTATTTTATATATTTTACTAGCTCTTCACAGTCCACACTTCCCACTTTTAACATCATCCACAGCTTTTTTCAAGTCCTCTTTTGAATAACTTAATCCTCTTATTGTCTTTCTTTTATAATTACGCACCATTTTCAAACAATAAACTTTTAACTAGGCCTACTTTAACTACGTTGTTACTAAGCTACTTGCTCACATTACAACAAGTACGGTAGGCTACCTAGAAAGCAAAGAAAATTTATTAGGCTAGTAAACAAGCAAAGCCAAACTTAAATCATATTAGGCTAGATAAAACAAACATGCAGGAACATGAGTTTAAGCATAACATTTACATGGTGGGGCAAGTGCATATTTGGTGTGTGCACTTGCCCCCCATCAACAAAAATAGGGGGCAAGTGCACAACGCCCATTAATTTTTAAACTATAATAGATGGAAACTAAATCCAAACATGACTGAAAAGTACACTTAAAACTGTACAAAATAAACCAATAATAATAATAATAATAAAATTTTTTACTTTTTTGTTATGTTTAAAAAAAAAACCTATACGATCTTCCCCTCAGAGGAAAAATTACATGATCTTTGAAAAATTGATTCCACATATTTAAATCATTCCATGGAAATATAGCTTTATAATGTACATGAAGTATGATTAAAAAGGAAGCTTTTGCTGCAAATCCTGGTTCTGTAGGGCAAAACGTAAGCGATTGAGATACCTTGCATGCTCTTGCCCCATTTACGCTCTTACCCCACCTCACCCTACACGTACTTAATCTCCTAAATACAGAATCTTGATTTTGTCTACTAATGTCTAACAGTTTTTGTGCCAGGGGTATTTCCGACACTCTGTACAAAGTAGCTATTTTTTCTTAGTAACTTTTTGGCAAAAAATACATTTTAGCATATCTGTTTTATTTATTAAGCTTCGAGTGGTACATCTATTATCAAGTATGGGCCTACCTGATTCATCACCATTTAAAACTAAACCTGTTTCCGGTTCTTTGTGTGACTTTGACTCATTATGTTTAATGTTATTTTCACTCGTGTACGTACTGTAACAAAGTCTATGCCATCTAAGTAGTTTTAAATCTTCATTAATTAAAAAAGGGGATAGCCTTTCAGAAACCTCATCGCTTCGTCTATTAATAGAATTTGATAATTTTTCAAAACTTGCTTCTTTGGGTTTATCTACTAATGGAGTATTGCCACTCACCTGACATATGGCACATAGTTTTAAATCGAATGCTTTCACCCGTTTACTGTCACTTGCAATAGAAATCGCCATTATAAACAACTTGGTAGTCACACATAGCACAGTACTCTTATCACACCCTTAAAGCAAATTGTTGAGTTAAAATCATTTACAAACAGACACGAATAATGCCGTCGCACAACACACCACGTCTTCACTGAAGGAGAGTTTTACCGAAACTGAAACAAATGACTCAATTCGCCGGATGAGACGTTCATGTTAGGACATGATTCCCGCTCGCCGCTCGGACCGCGACAGTCGCAGTCGCCAGGCATGACGCACTTGTTTATGACATTTAAATATATATATTTCTCATAATACATTTATGTAATGTTATTGAAGTATATATAATATTGTATTACAACGTATAATGAACAAATGTTTATTATTTGCTCTCAAATATCTTAAATAACTTTAAATAATTTTGAAAATAATTTGTATCTTTAAAAATAGAGACTATACAATAATTTGTTAATTACCTTTTTTGTAGGTCGTATTATTACCTACAAAAAAAAATATTTACTTACGTTCAATAACAAGGAAGTTATAAGCGGTTTTCCGATTATCGTTTTTCGCACCCTTGCACCCCCACCCCTAAGTTGTCGACCACCCTTGGAGGCGACGACATGGGTTTTTATACTCACCTAGACCCCCATTACCAAAATCAAAAGTCAAAATCTCTGACTCTTTTCATGCATACTCAACTGCACCTAGCACCTCGCCTATTTGCCTTGCAGATTTAGGCCAATGTATGTTAGCTTTAAAATTAAATATTTCATAATATGTTGAGTCATTTTTGCTTATAGTCGTCAGTATTACATTATTATAACATTAGTATTATATAGAGTGATAGCAGATATGGCAAAGAAATAAAATAAGATTAATTAATAATTATACTAGTCAATATAAATATACTTTTTTAACAATACGTTAAAATATAAGTGGTTTCAAAAATAAAAAATAAAATATTTGCAATTTTATTCTAGGGATGTAAAAAATAAGATGTTTTTAGTCTCAAAATTATTTAACACATTAACACGGAAACAAAAAAAGCAGTGGTAGTGAATTAACGGAAAAGATACTCTTATTATTGCGTTTTGATTACTGGAGACAGTCATTACACTCATACGCCCCTCATATTCGTCCAATGTAAGTACAATTAAATACTTACTGTAGGGTTGTAAGGCAACAGAAAGTATTTAAGTGAGAAAAAGCCAACTCCATATTATCTGTAGTGACAAGTGTGGGTCCTAAACCAAGACTACAAGCACACCTGCGGCTGTTATGAAATTACTTCCCTCTTTCCTCTCTATTTACTCTCAAGATTCTTGTGTAAATCTTCTGTGGAAATTCGACTGACAACATTTATTACGTAACTTAGTTTTATACTTGAAACTGTTTAAAACATGAATGTGTTAAATAATGTTGAGTCTAAAACCATCTTTTTTTTTACATCCCTAGAATAAAATTGGAAATAATGTTTTTATTTTTTTTTATTTTTGAAACAACACTTATAGTTTAACGTACTGTTAAAAAAGTATATTTATATTTACTAATATCATTATTAATTAATCTTATTTTATTTCTTTGCCATATCTGCTATCACTCTATATAATACTAATGTTATAATAATGTAATACTGACGACTATAAGCAAAAAAGACTCAACATATTATGAAATATTTCATTTTAAAGCTAACATACATTGGCCTAAATCTGCAAGGCAAAGGAATGAGGTCTTTTGAGTGATTCAATAAAAATTCGATGTAATTTTGATATAATTCAATCGCTTCATAAATATTCTATTTCTCTAAAAACTGTTCCCCAATCATTTTTCGCCCACTGTGGTATTCCTTATCTGCTAGCAATCCGACATCGCTGACCTTATCTTATTGCTTTCCAAGAACATACACACGGGTTCGACCGCGTCACTGTGCTATGTACAAAGATTGCCGACGTTTCGGCCACATTACGAGTTCTTTGATACAATGATCGTCTAGCCCTGAGGATGCCCTACTGTAATGTGGCCGAAACGTCGGCAATTTTCGTACATATAGCCCAGTGACGCGGCCGAACCCCGAAGACCTAGAATTTGTTAGTGATAGTAACGACC
>JAQJVL010007008.1:0-25958 GCA_035578905.1 Stictocephala bisonia | reverse complement strand
TTTAGAAATAGAATAGAACGGCAATGAACAAATTTTGAAAGGAAAGGAAAGCAGCATACCTGATAAACGTGGTAGATTGGTACACTGTAGATAGAGACACAATAAAATAACAAGTATTGAATAGTGAAATTTTGTTTCACTATTCAATTTGCTATGTCTAGGAATACTGCTCAGACAAATAGGGTACCAGAAATAAAACTGGACTCAAAAGATCTTTATTTAATTGATAATATACATTACATGTACTCTTCAATTGATCTTTTGGGATTTTCAAGAGAAAATTACAAAATTGCTTGTATACCAAATTGCCTACCCGCCCACCCCTACATTTACAGTGGTATTTTACACGTACAGTGGTATTGATTCACCCGCCCACGCCTACATGTACAGTGGTATTGACCCCTACATGTACAGTGGTCAGTAGTCGTGATAGGTATCTGCTTACTTTCCAGTTAGTTGTTTTTATTAGTACAGTCTCTTGTTTATACTCCTAATTTTATAATTATTTGTTTTTGCTGTTTGCTATTTTTAGTGTATATCGGTCTTATTAGTTATTATTATTTTCCATATCTATCTATTAATGTCTATGTTGTTTCCTTATTATTATATTTTGCAGTTTGTAAATAATGTAAATGGCTATGTCCGTCCATTGGAAATAAAGAAATTACATGAAATGTGTCAACAATTTTGTTAGTTTATGTAACTAAAATGTTCTTATTGATAAAATATTACATCTAGCCTATACAGGGTTGGGCAAAAGTCTGGAGACCGTTTAATAGTTTTATTATTAATTGGACTAGGGGGTTAATTGGAACTAATTAAATTGTTACATTCTTACATATGAGACGCCGACACAACGTTGTTGGTATTTTAAGGCGAATATGAATGGTTATATGAGTGTAGTCTGGTTACTATCTGAGTTCAACTGTTCCTCAGAAAGGGCAATTTATTAATAGCCCAACAACCAGGGCAACTAAGGGACCTACAGCTTTACGTGGAATCCGAACCACGTAGTGCTGGTCTGATTCCACTTAAAATGAATTGACAAGCCTGATACTCAGTTATCTCCCCCACACACAACATCCGCACAATGATCACCACCCAACATGGACACCCCAGACCTCCCTAGTAGTGTCCACGCCGATAGCAACATCAAGCGAACGCCATGCCGGTATTAAGAGGACCGAGCATCCAACCTATCGCCTACAATCTCCCAAACACTTTGTCCCCATGTAGCTGGGTTACATTGGAAACTAAAAACAAAATTTTCAACATTCTTACTAGGTGACGGCCCACAAACAAAGAGCCAGAGTCAGTAGATAATTTTAAATGTAAGCATAGGTTGATGTGCGTACCATTTTAAAGGTCTTAATTAGTAGAACCACAGACCAAACATAGTATTATATTAATAATATTAGACACAATATAAATAACATAATATTATGTTTGGTCTGTGGTTCTACTAATTAAAACCTTTAACTCTAGACCGAGAATCCAGATGCTCCGTGTGCTTTTTTCCGAGAGGTGCATGATCGTGAAAGTAGGCATGTCGTGTGATCTGGTAAAAATCAATAAAACACTTGTTTATCATCAAGCAAGTACGACAAACTTGGTACTAATCGACTCAGAATGTTCTGTTCTATACATTTCAGATTTTTTAAATAATTTTTTGTGCAATTTTATCAACGTAGGAAATAAAATTACAATGTGCAACAAGAAACTCCTGCCAAATTCCCACCTAGCAGAGGGAAAAATTGCTGATTTTTGTTGAATGATTGTATAATAACCAATAGTCAGAATTAGGCCTACTTACTGTCAGTCAGCAGAGAATCAGGTACTCTAGCCAACAAAAAAATTTGCAATGTTGTAGGTGCTTTGGGTGTTTTACCAAAAATGTTTTTGTATACCCTTGTTTGGGTGATTTTCAAAAAAAAAAAAAAAAAAAAAAAAAAAAACTATTTTTGGCTCTAATCTAATAATTATATACTTCTGTTCAGATATATGTTATGTTAAGATTTAGTTCCTAAAAAGCCCTAAAAATGATTTTATATTATTTATTATATGATTACAATGTGCACAATTTTTCAAGTGTGGTTTAAACAATTTGTGCACGCCCTGACTTTTGGTGCTATTTGTTTTATACTTTTTGTTGGAATATTTTCCATTTCCTTGTAGTCACTAGATTAACCTAATAAAGTACATGTAGCAAAAAATTATAAAACATACATACCTCTTATTTATTGTTATGTAATTTTTCATAGAAATTTTTCGTTTCTGTGGTAAAATTTTTATTTTCCAAAATAAACTAAAAATTTGTGTATGGGTACAAAATTACTATTTTTCCTAAACAACTTTTGCGGGTCTATTCAATGGTGATTTTTATGAATTTTTATATTTACTATTTGATTACGTACAATGATCATACTGTAACTTTGAACATTTTTCATTTTTGCGTTTTATTTAAACATACAATTCCAAAAAAAACCTAGAAGTTTATCAAAAATGTTATGTCATATTATTATAGTGCACTAAATAATAAATAATTTGGCTATCATGGTATTATTTACAAACATGTTTTATTGCTCCTAAGGAGGGTTTTAATTATAGTTTACATACAATATTTTCAATTTTTTCAAATATTTCTTGACCATAATTATTTACTAATTTGTTATGTGAGTTTTGATGGCAGTATGTGAGTGTAAAGTTCTTGAAAAGAAAAACGAAATAATATAATTTACAATTGGAGCATATTTAGTATTTTTTATGATTTTTAATAAAAAAAGCTTGCAAAGTGCTGTAAAAGTACCTTGCAGTTGGGAGTTCATAATGGGTCACCTAGTATTCACTTTCTAGTGTTAAAATGGTATGCACACCGACCTATGCTTACAATTATTATATACTGACTGTTTGTGGGTCGTCTCCCATTTGAGGTAAAGAGTCAGTAAGTACGTTAACCCTTTGCACTCTCCAGCGCAAAGGGATCCAGTATACCGGGATATGGTGTTTTCCTGTACCACTCTGGTTAAAAGTGTCGGCTGCCTGTGTCAGCTCTCATATCCAGCATTACTGGCTAACCCTATTTTCCTCTACAGCTCTGCTATGTGGTCACCTGATCTAAATATTGCACTCTGGTGTATGTTTACTATTACATTTGTAAAACTGATTAAATGGACATTTAAAGATCCAGGTATTTAAAATGTTTACTAGTACTACAAACCTAATTTTTACTTTTTCTCATTGTTTGGTTTGTTTATTTTATTTCAATTAAAACTCATTATGCTAAAAAATTGTTTAGTGTTTTAAAATTATTTGTAAGTAAACTCTTACTGTAGAACAGTTTTTTTTTTTAAATAAGCTGGTTTTGTAAAATGTTTTTTATTGTTAATATCTATAAAAATTATGTAAATATCGTAAAATCTTAAATAAAATTTTTAAATGTTACAAGAAATCCTTGAATGGCTTGTAAAAAAAGTTAATAAGTTACACGAAAAATATTACCTTGACAATTATGTAAAAAATAAACTTGTATAAAAAATAGAAAAATGTTAAATTACATACTTAAATTAGTATATATAGTCTTGCAGCCCTGGACACAGTGCATCAGCTTTGTTTTCAATTCTTACCTCTTTGCTGGGACTGGAATGACAAAACAGCTTACCACACAGCTCAGGACATTTGTCTTTCATTTTTAGTTAGTTGGAAGAAAATAAATAGAGCTATAAATGAAATGAAATTAAATTGTTTTTTTGTTTGTAACATCTATACATGCATGAACATGGTCATATCTTAAATCTAGGGTTTGATTTTTAATGAAATACAAAACTACTAATATCTAAAATACATAGTGTATATACATAAGAGGAAATCTGTAGGCCTATAGTTCAATTTACAATACTTCAAGATTAGAATAGTTAGTGCATTATTTGTCGTCAAACACTAGCAATTACTATACAGTATATCACTAGGGACACGAAAATAACTGTTTGGTATTCTTAAGTTTAGCATAAGTATATATATATATATATATCTGTTATTTTTAAGGGTCTTCAATTTATGTTATATTATTTTGTATGTTGGTATCACTTGGGCAATATAGCATTGGAGGTTAGAAGGTTTCCCCCTCTCTTTTCTTGTAAAAAACCGCGCAAAACCCCCTCTTCCCTTGCCGCGAAAAGACAGCCACAGACCCAGTGCGTATCAAACTCTCGCCACGTACAGTCGTTATGTATGTCGTGGGCTTCCTCAACCTCGTGCTAGTTTGTTATAATTTGTTATAATTGTAATAACCTCATTTGTTTATAATCGTCACCGTATATATATATATAGTTTTCCACCTCTCGCTCCGTGCAAGTGCCACTGTGGTGTGCGTGTGTGTAGCAAGATAGTGTGTGTGTGACAATCCCTGTGTCTTCGGGCTCATTCCTCTACAAGAACTTCTCTCTTCTCATAGTGCTCGTCCCGGGGTCATCACGCAGCTGTGGACTACCCAACCTACGACCAGCCAAGTGTGTGTTAGACTTTCGCCTTACATCAGCTCCAGGTACTGTCTGCTTTATATATCTATATATATCTACTTATGACATAAAACCCCTCACCGTCTTAATCGGTTAATATTAAGTGGTCCTTCGCCCCCTATGTATTTTGTGTGTACTCTATAATTAATGTGATAAAAATCTCATTCTCTCACGGTCTCTAAACATGGTCCTTCGAGCCGGATGAATTGACACCGTTCTGTGGACAAAACAGTTCAAATCGCTCTCACAACCTCTCAACAAACTCTTAAAAAAACTCTCTCATAAAGTTTTATGTGTGAACTTTGCCTCAATAACTCTCAAACTCGATATTTGTCTATATTTGCTAATCAGCGAAATTAAGTGCCCGGGAATTTGGCTGCACGTGGTGTTTCCCATTGTGATATTCCCGCGTGTTCACCTCCCCACCATTCTAGCCTCCACTGCCAGTGCCATTACGATCAAAGCTGCACTAGGCAGCACAGCTGACATCTGTCAAAAGACAACTGTCACTTCTCATTTTTATTGTTTATGTGACTTATTTACATTTGATTGTTTGATGTTTAACTCAGCTGGCTTAGACTTTCTATGATTATTTAAGAATTTTATACTGTATTTTATTGTGTTTAAATTGATTTATTTATTTTAACGAAAGTTAACGTAAAAACTTGTACCTTTTGCGACACTTGTTTATATATTAGGTTTTTTGGATCCTCTTGTTTTCAAATATTATTGAACATATTCAAATGGTTATATGAAATACTTAACACTTTCTCTCACTGTAATTAAAAGGAGTTTTTGTTTATTTTAACAAAACTTAGCTGAAACAAAACTTGTATTTTGTTTGAAATCTTTTGTTTACATATGACATAGGGCCCTTCAATGAGCTGTGTTTTGTATAGTTATAGATTTACTGCTCTCTCCCTCTGGTTGTATACATTGTTAACACTCAAAGCTAACAAGTTAATAATACTGTAGCTATTTTTCTTATATTAGGGTTTTAATATTATTGTTTTACACTCGTCATTTTTTGGCAGTAGGTTAATTTTGTTTTGTGCCATTACAATTGACACCTCTTGTCGTAATAGTTCATTATTTTGACACCTCAAGTCTCCTGACTCAAGTGATTGTAAATTGCTACATGACCAGTGTAATTTATTTTTATTGTTGTATTGTAGTCTCTGTAATCACAGTCAACTTGTCCTCAAGTGAATATTTTTAATTATTATTCATACATCACGTCTCCCGACGCCATTGTCTTTTGTTGTTGCATAAAAATATTTTATTTTATTGTATTTTTTTTTTATTCTTAATTTTAGGTTTTGCACTGTGTTTACATACGATACCATAGGCCTACTCTATGTTCGTTGGCTATATGACCTCTACGCCTCAGTGACCTTAATAATATTTTGTGGACTTCTCTCACTCTGTGGATTGGAATTTGTCTTTTATTGATTTAAAGTAACTCAGTGTTTTACATCTCTGAAGATGGCTCCCAAAGTTGGAGAATTTACCTCTGCTATCTACACCCGGTCCACGTTATTGACCAAAACTCGGTTTACTAAACTGAAGACCGCTGTTGATGAGCTAGCCCAGACTGGCAAACCGCTTACTCCCGTCCAACTAAAGCAACTTGCTGCCTATGCAAATGAAATCAGGAAAAAAAGGCTGAGTTTGAAAACCACCTCCATAGGGCTTTGTTTATCGAAAATGATCCTATCCCTGATGATACTTTGTCACGTGATCAGGACGACATAGAGTCTTTGTTCTCTTTCATCTCCGCAACCATTGAAGTATTATTACCTCCCGAAGTGCCTAACACACCCTCTGCTCTTAGTGATGCTTCAGCCGCCTCTCAATCCCCTGTTTCTCATGTCCGCCTGCCCCAACTCGATTTGCAGAAATTTTCTGGTGACCCCCTCACTTGGACCAGTTTCATCAATTTGTTTGACACTACAATACACAGAAACGCTACCCTTTCGAGCGTGATGAAATTCCAATACCTTCTAAGCGTGCTCAGTAATGAGCCGCTTAATCTGGTGAAAGGCCTAAATCTCACAGCGGCCAACTACCTGGTGGCATATAACCTGCTGAGAGAACGTTACCACAACTCGAGAAGACTGCAATCTCTCCACCTCAACCAGCTGTTGGATTTACCCAACATAACCGCCACCTCTCTCAAGGGATTGCGCTCATTTGTGAATCTCTTTACGGAACATTCCCAAGCTTTAAATGCCTTGGAATGCAACGTCACCGATGACAATCCACTTTTGTCTGCACTCCTGTTGCGCAAGATGGATAATGATCTGCGCAAAAAACTTGAAGAGTTTCGCACCTATTCCGATGAGGAAGCCTCTTCACACTCGTTACCTGGCGTAACAGATATTATCAAATTTCTGAATTTGGAATGTTCGCAAACGGAGGATGCTAACCTTCACAGCACCTCTCACTCAAAGCCCGCGCACTCAAACCTCAAGGCCTTCGCACCTAAAAAGGCGCACTTCCGCACTAGCGATGTCAGTATGGTCACTGCACATTCTAACCCCTCTCAACCTCCCTCTGCCGCTTCTCAAGGCAAGCCCACCTTGGCATTATGTTTTGCTTGTAACTCAAGCGGACATAAAATTTACTCTTGTGCAGCTTTCCGTGAAAAATCTCCTCATGATCGTCAGCGCATGGTAAAAGACCATAGGCGTTGTATTTCCTGTTTGGGAAACCATGACTTAAAGGAATGCCGCTCTCAAGGCGCCTGTCAAACTTGTAATAAAAGGCATCACACTTTATTACATTTTCCCACTTCTCAGGGCAAACATGCTAATTATAGCGCCCCTCCTCAAAGCAATAAGCCTCCTCAACTCGCCGCTCCAATTAAGGAGATAGCCACTCATGAAGCAACACCTCACACCTCGGTGACAATGACTGCTCAGGGTCACACCAACTCGCGTATTTGGCACTCTACCGTTTTATTAGGCACAGCCTTAATAAAACTCACCTCATCTCATGGTACAACTCATGTGTTCCGGGCTCTGATCGACTGCGGTTCAATGACGGATTTGATCACAGAACGAGCCGCACAGCTTTTAGGCGCACGTCGGTTTAAATCCGAAGTTCAACTCACGGGGCTTGGTAACCACATTACCAAAAATAAAGGTCAAACTCTTCTCAACATTGAGACACTCTCCGGCCTATCCATCGCTTCACAACACCCCATGCTGATCCTGGATCACCTGACCACGGATCTCCCTCGAGTTCCCATCGCCCCGGAGGTCTTTCATCTCACCAGGGGCTACGTCCTCGCCGACCCTACCTTCCACCTGCCAGGCAGTGTTGATGTCGTACTGGGTGGTGCCTTATTCCCAAGACTACTCATGAGAGTCATGAACTCGGACCCGGCCTACTTCACCTCTTCGGAACTCACTTTGGATATGTTGTCATGGGCTCCGCACCTTGTGACGCCTCTGCTTATCCTGCTTCACACCTCGTGACGCTTCATTCGGCATGTGACTCAGTGGACCTTCACTCCTCATTACAACGCTTCTGGACACAGGAAGAACTCCCTAACTCTACTCGGAAGTCTCAAGAGGAAGAAGCTTGTGATCAACACTTCGCAGCCAATCACAGCCGGACTGAAGACGGAAGATATGTTGTCCAACTGCCCTTCAAGTCTGACCACCCTCCTACTGGTCACTCACGTGAAATAGCCACGAAGCGACTGTCTTCCCTGGAAAGGAAATTCCAGCTCCAACCTCAACTACGTGATCTCTATGTACAATACATGAGAGATGGCGAAGCCGCTGGCCACATGACTAAAGTTCATGATTTTGAAGAACATCTCTCCCTCCAAAAATGTTTTCTCTGGTGCGACTCAACAGTAGCTCTGACCTGGCTGCAGACTCCCTCGTATAGGCTAAAAACCTATGTGGCAAATCGTGTTGCTCAGACTCAAGAACTCATACCTCCTTCAAGCTGGCGTTATATTCCCAGCAAGGAAAACCCAGCAGATTGTGCCTCGCGAGGAATCCTCGCCTCGGAACTGGTGGAACACCCTCTCTGGTGGACTGGGCCACCATGGCTCTCCTTGCCACCTTCTCATTGGCCTGACGCCACTCTTCACCCCGATACTGACACGGATATCTCAGCTTCAGAAGAGATGAAGACCACTCCCTTGGTTGTCCTCACCTCCGCTCACCAAGCTGAATGGGATCTCCTGTCCGCCTATTCCTCATGGAATAAACTTGTGCGCATCGTAGCACTCTTGCTGCGCTTCATTGGCAATTGTCGTAAATCGGCCCACCACGGCCCTCTCGCTCCCTCCGAGCTCAACAGAGCTCGACTCAAGATTTTTAAACTCGTCCAGGACTCTTCGTTTGCTGAGGACATCTCTTCTCTTCAACGCCAGCGGGACTGCACTACCAGACTCCAACGCCTAAAGCCTTTTCTCGACGCTGATGGACTTCTGCGCGTAGGCGGCCGACTTAGCCGCACCTCACTCTCCTCTGACGTCCGTCACCCTGTGCTTCTGCCTAAGAAACACCATATTGTGGACCGGCTCGTGGATCATTGCCACACTACTCACCTCATTACCACTGCACGTGTAGGGGCGGGTGGGTGGGTCAGTACCATTGTATGTTTAGGGGCGGGTGGGTGGGTCAGTAACAATTTGTTTTATATGAACAGTTAGACTCAGTTTATATTCGTATTTGTTTTCCCTTTTCTACATTGTTAGACGAATTAAATTGTTTCCACATAAACTAAAATTAAAATTTCGTTTAAGATTTACATTTAAAACAAGGTCTAAGGCGAAAAGGTTTTATTAAAATTAACGTCTCGTATGTAAATACTGTAGATTATATTTTGAATCAGGTTTGATCACAGAGAAATAATCCGTATACTGAATTAGTAATTATTAATCATAATATTAGTAATTCTTTATATTTGCTTTGTTGTTCTGATTAGTAATTCGTTATATTTGCTTTGTTGTTCTGATTAGTAATTCGTTATACTTGCTTTGTTGTTCTGTTTAGTAATTCTTTATATTTGCCGTTCCACGACTATCAGTGTACGGGTATACTTGTTATGCATCCATACTACTCATACATGGTAATTCTGGACCTCAGCTCACACAAGCCCTCCTCTCTCAGTCTGTTTGGATTTTATGTGCCCGAAGTGTGATTCGTTCACGAATTTTTAAATGTGTGACCTGTTTTAAAAATAAACCTCGCAACGTAACACCCCTGATGGGTGACCTACCCCCCTCCAGAGTGACCCCTGCTCGACCATTTTCGTCTACCGGCATGGACTACTGTGGACCCTTTATGAACAAGATGTTGACCCTTCGCTCTATCAAGCACGTAAAAGTGTATTTGTGTATTTTTGTTTGTATGGTGACCAAGGCCGTACACCTCGAAGTTGTTACGGACCTTACTACAGACGGTTTCATAGCCGCCCTAACTCGTTTTGTGTCTCGCCGCGGTCTGTGTACAGATCTCTACAGCGACTGTGGTACAAACTTCATCGGTGCCGATGCCACGCTTCGTCGCCTCATCGACACTCAAGTCAACTCTACCTCTGCTCAAGAAGTGATACATCGCTTCACCGCCCCTCGTGGAATCAGCTTCCATTTTAACCCCCCCGCTGCTCCCCATCAAGGTGGATTATGGGAAAGTGCAGTGAAGTCGGCAAAATACCATTTAAAACGTGTGATGGGAGACACCATTTTAACCCTTCCCGAGTTTATAACTCTGTCAACTCAAGTGGAGGCGATGCTTAACTCTAGGCCTCTCACGCCTCTCTCAAGCGATCCCTCTGATCTGACCGCTTTGACTCCCGGTCATTTTTTGATCGGTACCACCCTGGCAGCTGTCCCTGAACGCAACGTCAGTGAAGTGCCCCTCAACCGCCTGAAACATTGGCAACTGACACAATCTTTGCACCAGCGGATTTGGCAACGCTGGAGCCTGGAATATATCCACATGCTACAACAGCGCTCAAAATGGACAAGCTCCAAGAATAACATCGAGATTGGTGACCTCGTGCTTGTGCACGCCCCCTCTGCACCCCTCACTTGGCCTCTTGCTCGAGTGACGGGTACTCACCCTGGCAAGGACGGCATCGTCCGTGTCGTGGACCTCAAGACGGCCACCTCTTGCACGGAGTCTCACGCGTCCAGTCGTCAAGATCTTCCCTCTGCCCCTGAAATAAGTGACTGAGTGTCCGCCCCCATGTACTATATTTTTTCTCTTGTGTGTTCAATGTTTTGTTGAAGCCTGCAATGCTTCAAGGGGGCCGGAATGTTTGGTATTCTTAAGTTTAGCATAAGTATATATATATCTGTTATTTTTAAGGGTCTTCAATTTATGTTATATTATTTTGCATGTTGGTATCACTTGGGCAATATAGCATTGGAGGTTAGAAGGTTTCCCCCTCTCTTTTCTTGTAAAAAACCGCGCAAAACCCCCTCTTCCCTTGCCGCGAAAAGACAGCCACAGACCCAGTGCGTATCAAACTCTCGCCACGTACAGTCGTTATGTATGTCGTGGGCTTCCTCAACCTCGTGCTAGTTTATAATTTGTTATAATTGTAACAACCTCATTTGTTTATAATCGTCACCGTATATATATATATAGTTTTCCACCTCTCGCTCCGTGCAAGTGCCACTGTGGTGTGCGTGTGTGTAGCAAGATAGTGTGTGTGTGACAATCCCTGTGTCTTCGGGCTCATTCCTCTACAAGAACTTCTCTCTTCTCATAGTGCTCGTCCCGGGGTCATCACGCAGCTGTGGACTACCCAACCGACGACCAGCCAAGTGTGTGTTAGACTTTCGCCTTACATCAGCTCCAGGTACTGTCTGCTTTATATATCTATATATATCTACTTATGACATAAAACCCCTCACCGTCTTAATCGGTTAATATTAAGTGGTCCTTCGCCCCCTATGTATTTTGTGTGTACTCTATAATTAATGTGATAAAAATCTCATTCTCTCACGGTCTCTAAACAATAACACACGTGCAATTTAAGTACACGAGCGTTTATTCACCTTGAAACACAATAACACTAAACTCACAACTCACAATGATTTGCACTACCGCAATATCCGAGTTGTTCCACACTAACGAATTGAACAATCACTCACTGACTGAAAACTCAAAAAAACTGAAAACTAGCAGCAGTGCAGCCGCTTTATATACATTTGTTACAATCTAGAACTTCAAGAACAAACCCGGCCCCGAAGGCTCCAGAAGCCATGGAACATATTACAACAAAAAGAAAGTTATAGAACATTCTGTCGTCAATATGTCAAAATACGACAGTATGACATCTTTTATCCTATAATTGTCAAAAGATTAATATTAAAGCATAAATAAAATAAGTTTACAAGTTAACAACAGTGTCAATAAGGGGGATCTTTGTCTTTTCGCCGACGATACGTCACTCATTGTTACAGGTAACAATAGAGATGAATTAGAAGTTACTTCATTCATTGAGGCAAACTCACTGCTACAGTGGCTAACTCAGAATGGTCTTCTAATAAATTCAGATAAGACTAGCTTAATAAATTTTCACATTAGAAATAACTCTGTCACACACACCTCTCTCCAACTTGGCGAATCGTCTGTTTCGCCTACGGATGTAGTCAAGTTCCTAGGTTTACATATCAATTCCCGATTAAACTATGTAGATCACATACACAGTATCAGCTGTAAACTAAGTTCATGCCTTTACGCTATAAGGAAGCTGTCATTTTTTTGCAATAAGGATATTCTGCTGACTGCCTACTACGGTTGTTTTTTACCATACCTCGTCTATGCTCTTCCAATTTGGGGTTCGGAGTGCTTAAGCACAAAATATTTGTTCTGCCTTCAAAAAAAGGTTATACGTACTATTTTTGGCCTTCGACAACTGGAATCTTGTGTGACTACATTCCGTAGTAATAACATTCTAACATTCCCTTCTTTATTTATTTTTGAATCTTTAATATTTTACATGAAGAATAGAGATTCTTTTCCAGCTTCAAGATCGGTAGCCTATAATTTCCGTCACCAAAATAATCTTCTAATACCTAAACATAAAACAACATTTTTTCAAAGAAGCGCCCATTACACCTGCATAAAGCTATTCAATGCCCTACCAAACCATCTCAAGAAAGTAAATTCAGTCAGTGAATTCAAGAGGGGTCTGAAAGAATTCTTGATTGGAAAAACCTACTACAGTGTTCAAGCCTATTTAAATGATAGCTTATGTGCATAATTTTGTTTTAAGCAGTTTTAAGCAACTTTGATTTAATTAGTTGTATTTCTTTGTAAATTTAAGTATTGTTTGATGTGACCCATGCCAATGCTTGTAAAGTTTAAAGGCAATAAAGAAATTTTGATTTGATTTGATTTATTGTTTTAAGTAGTCTATTTGGTAATATTCACACATAACTATTAATTATAATATAAAAGTTGTATAGCTTCATGAAGCTACTGGAAAGTTCTAATGTAACCTATTTGATTCTACTCATACATGGTAATTCAAATTATACTATTATGTAATATTTAATATATTTACAATTAATTGAGCCTATTACTACGTAGCCTAACATAAATAACATAATATAGCAAATCTTACACATGATTTGAAGGTTTTACCAAGTTAGGTTAAGTTAGGTACTAGGCTAGCCTACATACGAAAATTGTCCCCCCTAAAACCTTCAATATCTGTTTATATTAAAGCATATTAATATTAAAGCATTATTAAATTAATATTAAAGTTATTAATATTAAAGCATAAATAAAATAAGTTTATTGTTTTAAGTAGTCTATTTGGTAATATTCACACATAACTATTAATTAATTATAATATAAAAGTTGTATAGCTTCATGAAGCTACTGGAAAGTTCTAATGTAACCTATTTGATTCTACTCATACATGGTAATTCAAATTATACTATTATGTAATATTTAATATATTTACAATTAATTGAGCCTATTACTACGTAGCCTAACATAAATAACATAATATAGCAAATCTTACACATGATTTGAAGGTTTTACCAAGTTAGGTTAAGTTAGGTACTAGGCTAGCCTACATACGAAAATTGTCCCCCCTAAAACCTTCAATATCTGTTTTATACATTTCTTACTTTTCTAGGTCTTAAATTATATCTATTCCTAAGTCTAAAATCTTCATCATGCTGATCATCCAGAAGTATCGGTGTTCGTTGATCTTCGTTGGATTCAGCAGCTTCATCACCAGCCTGTGAAGGAGGTATCTGTGGTTGATCCTCTTCTTCGGCTTGGGTGTTCTCTCGAAGAGTCCGAGGTTGTATCTTCAGCTCCAAAGCGTGGACTTTGATCGGTGGATCGGATTTCAGGAGGTACACTCCATTCCCCAGCTTTCTTTCCACCTCAAATGGCCCGAGCCATTCCCGCATGGAACTTCTGAAGTTTGTTGCTCTGGGAATGATTTCGGCGAAGCACTAGTGTACCTGGCCTGAAATCAGTTTCTTCAGGCTCATCATTATTCTCCGCCTCTCTCCTTGAACGAATTTCTGCCTGACGATTCATGCGTTGAATCTTGATTTGATTTTCATCATTTCAGGCAGCAGGATCCACCGGTTCCTCTTCTCGTCCGTGGATGATATTCCAATCACCGATTCTTTTTATAGGCCGTCCAAGAAAGAGTTCCGCCGGGGAGAAGCCTGTGACGCGGTTTACCCGCTGTCTGATGGCCAGAAGAGACTCATGCAGGTGTTGGTCCCATTTGGTATGTTCTTTGTCAAACAAATGAATCCTGAACATCTTCTTCTTTCATTATACATTCATGTTCTCCCTCACTTTCATCTTCGTTGTTGGATACATTTTCATGTTCGCACACCTCTTCAATTATTTTACAACTACTGATTTCTAACTGATCATTGTCATCACTTTCTATTGATTGAGACATCTTTGCTTCGGCATTATCCTCATTTTGAGATTCATCATTTCTTGACTAGTTTCAGAAGCACTATCATTACCTTTTGCAAGTGATATTAAATCATAATCTTTTTTTTATGAGCTGGTTCTGAGAGTTCAGAGAGAAGATCTACATCATTACTATCTTCCTCCTCTGTAGACTGGGAAAGAGCTCTTTGAATAGCACTTATAATTGGATCATCTTCAGTTTCAACATCATTTTGAAATTTCGAGAATGATTCAACCATATCAATTACATCAGATTCTAAACTTTTAACTTTAGTATCCAATTTTATATAATTTTCGCTTATCTTATTGTTTAGGGAAACCAATTCATTCTTTATCTCTGTTGACTGGGCTGCTAGCTTTTCTAACTGGGCTGCTAGCTGCGCCGAAATTTGCGCGATTATGGTACTCACCATATCCGTCGGCGCTGGTGGTGGTGTGGGCTCATGATAGTCGAACTCCTCTGGGTTCTGTCATTTATCCTGTACGTCCTGGCGTAAACGTAACTCGAGGTCACATTTTCCGCCGCCCGTCGGCAAACCACGCTCCTCCAGCGCCGCTCGCAACATCGCCGTTGTCATTTGGTCGATTTTCATCCTGTAGTAATGTCCTGTCACGGTTGCCAATTGTCGTCAAACACTAGCGATTACTATACAGTATATCACTTGGGACACGAAAATAACAAACGTGCAATTTAAGTACACGAGCGTTTATTCACCTTGAAACACAATAACACTAAACTCACAATGATTTGCACTACCGCAATATCCGAGTTGTTCTACACTAACAAATTGAACAATCACTCACTGACTGAAAACTCAAAAAAACTGAAAACTAGCAGCGGTGCAGCCGCCTTATATACATTTGTTACAATCTAGAACTTCAAGAACAAACTCGGCCCCGAAGGCTCCAGAAGCCATGGAACATATTTCAACAAAAAGAAAGTTATCGAACATTCTGTCGTCAATATGTCAAAATACGACAGTATGACATCTTTTATCCTATAATTGTCAAAAGTTTAATATTAAAGCATAAATAAAATAAGTTTATTGTTTTAAGTAGTCTATTTGGTAATATTCACACATAACTATTAATTATAATATAAAAGTTGTATAGCTTCATGAAGCTACTGGAAAGTTCTAATGTAACCTATTTGATTCTACTCATACCTGGTAATTCAAATTATACTATTATGTAATATTTAATATATTTACAATTAATTGAGCCTATTACTACGTAACCTAACATATATAACATAATATAGCAAATCTTACACATGATTTGAAGGTTTTAACAAGTTAGGTTACATATAGGCCTAGTACTAGGCTAGGCTACATACGACATATTTAACACAGATTTCTTTATAGAAAGATTACTATCCATTTTAAACACACTTGGAATACACATCATAAACTAATTTCATTACAACTAAATAATACAAATTCTTAGTTGTAAATAAATATTGCAATATTTAGCTGTATCAATATAACCAAATTTTATTATTAAAAAAGTATTTGTTTTGATTGTTATATTAGTTCTGAGGAACAAACACCAATAACAACACGTACTAGTTAGGTAGACATTAACAAAAAATTAAATAAACCTTGTATAACAATATCCAGTGATACTGGATATGAGAGGGTTCAAGGAAAATGGCATCTATAGTGGATATGAGAGTTGACGAGCATGACTGTGCAGTTTCTTTCAAGAGCTGTAAAGGAAATTACAGATAACCAGAAACGCTGGATACAAGAGCTGATGGATAGAACAGACAAATCTTACTAGGGTGCAAGGTGTTAAAAAAAAAAAAAAAAAAAAAAAATTGGGTGTGCGTCGGACCACACGGTGGAAGTTATACTTCTTTGGCCATTCTCATACACCCACTCACGCACACAAACAGACAGGATATATAAATGAAATATAAGACATTTTTCAATATTATTCAATATATTTATCTTCAATATATTATACGAGACTTCATTATTATATTATACACCTATATTATCATTATCAGTAATTTCTTCTATAATCATTCTTTCATCTTGCTCATTTCCTGGTTGGTCATTAGATATCGTACTGTATTCCAAGAAAGACACAATTGGCTTATGATAACTAAAGTAACTAACATATATTCTAGACTCAAACTTTTCAAGATATCTACTAAATACAGCATCAATGGTCGTTCCGTATCTGGTCGTACCTTGATTCTTGTCATTCGACATTACCAAGAATGACAACCCAAGAAACAAATCATTGAAACGCCATCAATACTTCACCAAAATAATTTAAAATATATCAAAATATTATTCAAAAACCACCAAAAACTCAGACATAAATCAAAACTCAAACTATCAAAACACTGAGGCACATGACACATCAACGAATATAAGAAACCTACTGATGCTATCCGGCAACCACAATCATATACACAGGTCTGGACATGGGCAGTGGAGGGGGTAAATCTTATTGAAGCCGGGATTAGTAATTCCTAGCTTAGCCACCAGCGGCGCTGCAAGACAGTAGTGTCATAGACCTTCTATTATACCAGAAGGTCTATGGTAGTGTCGTCGAAATGAATCAGTGTATGTATATATTGTGGATTCGGTGACCCTACTGTCTTGCAGCGCAATCGGTGTTGAAACTTGGTACTGTTAATTCCGGCTTCAAAAGAATCTGGGATTTTTTTTTAAAAAAAAGCATACAAAAAACGTACAATCGATTAATCGATAGTTCTTAAAAATTTGTTCTTACTTTTCAGCGTGACGCGGTTTCTCGACCAACATCCCATCCCAAAGTGTCTAACGGGCGCAAAGAAGTATAACTTCAACAAATAACAAACAATTATAAAATTTGAAGTGTAAACAAGAGACTGTTCTAATAAAAACAAGTAACTGGAAAGTAAGTAGATACCTATAATTGGCACAATTGTATAAGCAATTTTGTAATTGTCTGTTGAAAACCCCAAAAGAAGTCTACATTCTTACATATTAGACGCCGACACAATGTTGTGCGTATTTTAAGGCGAATATGAATGGTTATATGAGTGTGGATACAAGTAATTTATACTATCAATGAAATAATGAAGCTTGAGTCCAGTTATATTTCTGGTGGAATCATATTTGTCTGAGCAGTATTACCATAGACCTTCTAATATAAGGTCTATGGTATTACGTAGATACGGCAATCGCAATTAAAAAAAGAAGACAAATAGACCGTATCCTAACAAAACTATTAGCGTTTAAAAAATTGTACCTAATTTGATACGACAGATTAGATATGCATGGTATAAATTTTATTGGTGTTTTATATTGGGGTTATACCATAGACCTTCTATTATACTGTGGTATAGTCACAGACGTTCTATTGTACCTGGGTGTAATAAAAGGTCTATGATTATACCTGGTATAATGGAAGGTCTATGGTTATAATCTAAATAAAATATTTTTTAAGTTTGACGTGTCTTTTGTTTTTTGGTAGGGTTTGAGACGTTTGAGTCACTCAGCTGATAAACAAACAATGATGTGTTTGCATGGAATTGGATTATGAACGGACGGACGACGCTGACGACGATATTGACATTCGTTTCACGTAAAATAAGGGGTTGATGTTATATTTTAATGGATTGTAATTAATTACTATGAACGTATTTGAAAATAATATGAAACAACTTTATTTCATATTTATTTGTGTTTTATCAGTTTATTTTCCAAACTTTGTGACAGGTAAGGTTTGTGTTACAAATTTCTAACCTTAAAATAAACATAGGCCTAGTTGTTTTACCATGGAATAAGTTTAAACTAAAAAAATGCAAATAGGCCTAGCCATTGTATATTACGTATATGGATTTAATAACTGATTAGATTTTTCAAGTTAGTTAGTCTTGATCAGTCAAGAAGTAGCCCTTAGCCCTATAACCCATTGATAATCCTGTAACTAGATCTAAGTTGAATTAATCTAGTGAAAGAACTATATCGTTGTATGAAACTTGGGTAATTATTGGAAAGAGGACAGAATGAGTTTTTCCAATTTTTTTCTCAATGGGCTAATATTGAAAGTAGCCTGAACCCTACTTGATAATTTGAGGGGAGCAGTTAAAACTTTGTAAATGAGGAAAAAAGAAACAACTTTTTCTCATAATCTAGCGATGTTAGTGTAAATGTAGCATTGTGGGAACTCAAATTGGATGGATTTTTGTCCTGCTCACAAGTATGGTAAGGGTTTTAGGCTACAATTGGAACATTAAGCATGTTAGAGCCGGAATGGGCTGGTTTCAGTAGAGTTGTTTTGTCAGGTAATGTCAGGTTTTGGCTAGGTTATGTTAGGTTTTGGCTAGTGTTTATTAGGTTAGGTTAATAAAAACCAATTATTATAACTAGGATAACCATACCAAACCTAACATAATAGGATTAATCTACCTTACCTACTAAACCCAACCACGCCTAACAATACTCAACCTTACCTAAACAAAAAAACAAACTTATCCAAATACAGCAGGTGTTTTTCCTGTAGTAGCACTCTTAATAATGGTTCAATTTCAAAACCTTCATTCTTCATCAGGACAAAATTTTGCTGAATTTGAGTATTTGCAGCACTAAATTTTAGTAAAGTAAAATATGTTTCTATTGTTCTTCTTGGTAAAATTTTACTTTTCGCAAAAAAATAATACTTTCCCCATGATCATATTTCCTTTATTTTAAGTGGTGATATTAATACGTAATTAGGTTTATTTTAAGTTATTGTGAAAACAGATTTGAAAAAATTTTTGTAATTAACAACTGTTTTTTTGCAAAAACTTTGTTAGTAGTAAATTGCAACCTGCTGCCATGTTTGTCATAATATAAGGAATAACCAACCTTGAAATTCATGCATGTATTTTAACATAAATCTCAAATTCAGGTGTTTGATTTGGTCACGTTCACGAAAAGTTTATATGAGTAGAAATAATAATTTTACACCAAAACCAATTACATATTCATGTTCAGAGTCCAAAAACTCATTACACCACTAACTGAAAAAACCGTTTAAAAATAATGATTTAAACCAATTGTTTTTAAGAGGTGAGTGAACCAGTTGATGATAAATATCAATTTTCAATTGTAGAAAAATCTGTTATGTACATATTTGTTATTTACCATGGTTTTTCCCATTCTTTGACGTGGCTTTTTTGTGCTGAAAACTTTTGGTCAACGAAAGTTATTTCTTGAGATAAAATGGTAAATTACTCTTGAGAGAATCACGTATAGTGGTCATATGCTCGATGATAATAAAAGTAACAACTAACCACCAGTTAAACTTCTAAATTTTTTCTAAAAAAATGGCTGGCAGGCTGTCCTGGAGCCAAGTACCCAATGATATTATCAGGTTTGTATTAACAAAACACAAATTTTTGCACAGAATGTCATGGTTCACTAAAATAACTGCTCAAATTTGTATAGAGCCTAAATGAAACCACAGAGAAAATAAGTTCAAAATAAATATTAAATAAGTATTAGACAGGGAACACCCCTGTACGCATCAAGTGCCAAACCCATCACTTGCTGCACTTGTGACACCTTGGACTTTAGACTTGACGCGTATTTCACTACAAATATTAATGGTTAAATTGTATTAAGTAAATTCATATGAAACAAACAAATTAATTAATAGATTATTTGACAACTGGTGATCAATAAACAAATGAATAAATAATAGTTCGATAATAACATGAAAATTTGTAGGCCAGAGGGGCGGATTCCTGAGGTCTGAGAGAGAAATACTTTCTTAGTAGGTCTTTAGGGTCTTAGGTAATAATGTACCAAATTCCCAGTCAATCCGCCTTGTAGTTTTGGAGATTTCATGATCAGTGAGTTGTCTTCTGTATATATTTGGCTTATGAAGACAAAAGACAACTATGTGTGTCCGGACACAACTATCCCTAGACTCAACCAGTTTGGGTGATTAAAAGCCCAAATAAAAGGGCTTGATCTCTCAAGTGTTTTTAGACAAAAACAAACTACCTACCTCAATTAGAACCTCAGAGATTTATGTTTGAGTAGGGAAAAAACCCTTGGAAAATCATAAATTGAGTCATGATAAGTACAACTTGAGTAAGGTTGGACATAAGCGAAATCCATTGCCTGGTCTTATCTGTGCACAAATACCTTTCATGGAAAAAAAATTGAATCAAGTCAGCCGATTAGAGCGTCCGGACGAACTCGGAATAGATTTTGCTAATTCTTTTAATATATAGATACTTTTCTTGCTTACTACTTTTTTGATATTTTAGTTGGAGTTTTGAAATTCGTCACTTTTAATTCATCTGATTACAAGCTTAATTTGTAGGGTAACCTACACAGTATTAAAAGCAAAAACCGTACTATGATATAAAAGACGCCAGTGTAGATAATTTGTTGCGTCATTCTGACACCGCCGTAGTAAAACTGTATGTGCGCCTGACGCCATGAGGGCCACTGGTAGCTCTTGTCATACATGCTACTGTGTGCCACGATCAATCAAACACAAATTGTAGTGCCATTTTCAGTATTATGTAATTTTTAATGATATATTCTGAAAGCTCATACAATGTGCTACAAAACATTTCTCTGGTTTATAGATAAAGCAATCCTAAATAAGTTTTTATATATTTGAACTAGTTTTGACTACATTTAGACAGACTAGTTTCTGTCACAAAAAGAATCAATGTCACTTACTAAACACCTAACCTCAAAAGTGGGAAAACAACAAAAACATAATTTCATTTGGTATATGTAAAGTTTTGCCCCCCCCGACATGAGGGCCCCCGGTGAACCTCATCAATAACTTCACAAAATGGCAGCAAAATATCGTGGATGTCGGTTATTTCTGTACTGGGGGGGAGAGTAATTTCTGGTTGAAAGAAACACAGGACGCGGAACAATGAAAATTGAACTTAATCGTAAAACAGCTATGGCGCAGGGCTGAAATCTAGTAAGAGCCACTGGTGGCCCTCATGGTGTGAGCTACAATTTTTGTGTGTGCCACCTGTGGCCAGTCAACGTATTAAGTAATATTTTGAAATATTATTATAACTATTAATACTATCCAATAGCATAACTATTGCAGGGAGTTTTAGTACAAGAATGTTACGCAAAATTAAAGAGCTAGTAATTTGACTCGTTCCCACAGTATCCTGTCAGAGAAGGGATTAGAAAAAACAGTTTATCTTTATATTTTATACTATATTACACCTTCTTGTACCTGAAGATGTGACTACAAGTCATGAAATTGCAATAGGATTTTAAGCATTTTAGTAGACTAAAGACAGATTTTTACAGGTATTTCAAAATTTTCAAATAGATAAAACAGGGCTGTTTTTCATCAACTGAGAGCTAATCCAGTTAAATATATACATCTGTGGTACAAATTTTGTATATTGGAGTGAATTTTTGTAGTGATACAATCATCTCTTTAGATTGAACTGGTTTTGCTAAATACACAGTTTATTATCCATATATCAATGCTGGGTTTAATTAATTGTTTATGATGGTTTTATATGAAAAACCATGTTATTTGTAATGAATGAGTTGTTAAACGTAGACCTGAAATTTCAAATATATACCTAGTAGGCTACTATTTTAATTTTATAGATTTAATGTATATTTACATAAGATTCATGTTCAAATTAGCGAATCAGATCTAAGGTTAATAGAAAACACACAAATGTATTTGTCCATGTGTTGTTCATCTGTGTATTTTAGCATCTTTGAAAACTTAAGTTTAATTCAGATTTTGGATCACCATCTTCATTCTGCACCAGAAGAAGAAGGGGCTCATCACATAGGTTCCTTGGCTATAATGTTTTTCTAATAAGTAGATGGTAAAAGAGTCTTAATTAAAACAATTGAACTATAAATTATAATTAAATTTTATCGTAATCGTAATTATAAAATTTAAAACAATGTTCTACTCAACATTCTATAAAGCTAAGCTATGTATTAATGGTGACTATTTGAGACATATATCCAAAGAGAATCTTGTACATCTAATCAAAGGATAATGTTACTTCCATATCAATAATATTTTCATTTGAGGTTTATTGTTTGCAGATTCAGGTTTTATGTTATTCAGCTCCCCTTATTTATGATACCTCTTGCTAGCCTAGTGGTTAGCACGTCTGTCGTCTGCTTCATACGCAGGTGGTCACCGGTTCAAACCCTGGGAAGTCCATTTAAATTTGCTATAGGGGTTTGTACCATTGTCCTTCAACAATGTTTGAATAACATGTTCAAAATGTCACTGGAGTAGAAAGTATAAAATATTTAAAAAAATATATTTGCCATGTTATTTTAAATATTTGTAGTTACTTACTTATTTACTTATAGTTTGGAATGTCTACCAAGAAGAGCTGTGTTCTTTTTTGGCTCTTTGTAGTAGTGTTTTATAATAGTGGCAGACCAGACATTTTTTAAAAGCTCTTGGTTTTCTTATATTTTCATGAGTAAACAAATTTTGAATGTATGGGATATGTAGTTTACCGCTTCATAGGCTTTATCTATAACCATGAGTTATTATTGAGAACACACAAATCAATGGTAATATTGAAATGCTTAATATTTAATTGATTTAGTATTAAATTAAGATTTTTATATTTTTTCAGGCAAAAGTGGAGATTATGTTACCTGTGGTTCGGTTTTAAAATTAATGAATGTAGATTATAAAGTAAGATTGCACTCTCATGATGTGAAGTATGGCACTGGAAGTGGACAGCAGTCTGTAACTGGAACGGAATCTCAGGAAGATGTTAATTCCCATTGGTTAGTTAAAGGAGAGACCAAAAAACATTGCAATAGAGGGTGAGTTATTATAATTTACAATTTTTTTGCTTCAGAATAAAGGGAAGGTACCTATCTCTCTGCCACAAAAAATAGTTTTTGGGATAATTTTGCAAAGACAATATAATAGTTATTTACATAATGTTAATATAAATAACTATTTGTAAACTGTCAATAATGATCATTCACATGCTAATTAAAAACGACTCAGAAACAGTGATAATTACTGTATATGTAATCAATTAAAAAGAGAAGTTAAATTTACATATTAAATTAATACAAAATGATTAGTTACCGGTACATTTCAATTACATCAGTAACTAATTTTCTTGTTTACAATCACACGGTACCCCCACCCTGTCCCGCTTCTATTACTCTCTTCTTAAGGTCATGAGCACCTTTAGGCTGTGCCAACTCTAGCCTATTTCTGTATCAAGTGAAAATTATCCTCTCAAAACAACAAATTTTTCAAGGAACTTTGATCCAAAATATTAAATCAATAAATAATATTTGCTATTTCGTTTATAAGAAATTATTCGTTTTATTTAAGTCAATTCGGTATATAATTTTCCTTTATATGTATAATTGAATTTGTAATTTTTTTATTTCTAGGGATGCTGTTAAGTGCGGAAGCTCAATAAGGTTATCTCATTTAGCTACAAATAAAAATCTACATTCTCACCACTTTTCTTCTCCTTTGTCTGGAAATCAAGAAATATCTGCATATGGGAATGATGGTAAGAAATAGTACGATTATAATGAAGATTACAAATTTACTATTCAAGGAAAAAAAATGGTTTGAGATTAATAAAAGAAAAGGTTTAGTAGTTATTTATTATGTGGCATATATTTTCCTCCACTTTTCCTTTGATATGACAACCAACATTCATATACAATTATGTCTGCATTTGTGTATCCTACTTTAATAAGGCAAATTTAACAACATAGAGTAATTTAAAGTTCTGTGAAATTTATCAAATTAAATGAATAAATGAATTTATTTCCAACTAATAATGACAATTTATCCATTTACATAGTACTTATTTGGAAATTAACTGGCCACTATATCGAGTTATGTGACCAGTTTGAGTAAAGAAAAAATATATATTTAAAAAACATAGCATTAATTAATTGAGTCTAGCAATACATATAATTGCATAATAGAAGACACACAATCGCCACCTGCCTGTGTTTACATTCCTGAAAATATAATTTAATTAAAGTATAAAAATAATCTAAAACTATAGACACAAATAATTCAAAAATGTGAATAAGAGAGTTGTACATGTGTTTTATGACAATGGCAATTCTTTCTTGAATTGAAAGAACAACATCCTAATAAATTGTTCTCTTTATTTCATAAATCTCATAAAAATGTAATTTTCTTAGATCAACCAATATAAAGTACTTGCAGTAAAATTATTTAGTACAGTAAAATTAAGTTGATAACAACGTGCTTCTCTAATGGGGTATTGGCCCACCCACCCACCCACCCTTACTTAGTCAAGAACAAAACAAAAAATAATTTTGTTATATCAATATTAAAATTCCTGAAAATATAATTCAATTAAAGTATAAAAATAATCTGAAACTATAGACGCAAATAATTCAAAAATGTGAATAAGAGAGTTGTACATGTGTTTTATGACAATGGCAATTCTTTCTTGAATTGAAAGAACAACATCCTAATAAATTGTTCTCTTTATTTCATAAATCTCATAAAAATGTAATTTTCTTAGATCAACCAATATAAAGTACTTGCAGTAAAATTATTTAGTACAGTAAAATTAAGTTGATAACAACGTGCTTCTCTAATGGGGTATTGGCCCACCCACCCACCCTTACTTAGTCAAGAACAAAACAAAAAATAATTTTGTTATATAAATATTAAAATTCCTGAAAATATAATTCAATTAAAGTATAAAAATAATCTGAAACTATAGACACAAATAATTCAAAAACGTGAACAAGAGAGTTGTACATGTGTTTTATGACAATGGCTTCTAGTCAAGAACAAAACAAACAAATCATTTTATGTTATATCAATATTAAAATAGCTTACGTCTTGTTGCAGGGAAAGCCAAGTAGTTGATTTTTTACAAAAAGTTTTCAAATTAACTGCATTTTTAATATCAAGTGGAAGAAAATAAAAAAATTTTGGTCCTAAGTAGGCAAGTGAACGTTTAAAAATGGCTTTGTTTACTTTTGGCAGTATGTCATTTTTGTTCTGTATAAATCTTGTTGTGTAGTATAAATTAGTGTTCCTTATGTTTCCACTTCTAACAAATTTTGTTTTTTCTTAGCTCTTCTAACAAGAGAATTATCAATTAAAAACAGAAGGAAAGATTTAGATTGTTTAAGCAGTTAGGGTTTAGAATGCAGTGGGATCCAGTCCTGGCCTTTTTAGTTCTAGCCATCTCATTGCCATTTTTTTTTCTTTCTAATTGATGGATTTTAGATTATTCCCAGATAAACTTGCGAATTTCTTAATATGATTGGATCACAGAACAAGAAATTAATTATCTTATAAATACATATTCCAAAAGTTTTAGAGGTTATCAACCAATATTCTTGGCTTAATATCTCACTTCTTATCTATGAGTTTTTACCTAGAAAAAAAATTACAGTAATATCACTGCATCTGAGGGTGTTTCTCTAAATTTTGCAAAACAGGTACTTGTTATTTTCAAGTTCTAGTATAACCAACCCTAGCA
>JAQJVL010007007.1:0-25959 GCA_035578905.1 Stictocephala bisonia | reverse complement strand
AACATTATTTTATATGCCAACCGAAAATTACGTACATAAACCATGACATTAAACCGATGTCAGTCCTGTATGGACAATTCCAACACAAACTCCACACAGACCAACACACAGCTATATGAGGTGAGGTCAACAATGACGGGGCCAAGAACCACAATTTTCTTCGTGGAGATCAGACGACCAATCATTGAAACGGCAAACGTTGACAGAGAAATAATGTAAAATAAACAACCATGCCAGGATAATACATATTATTATTATTTTGTGAAATTATTAGAATCAAAAGTTCATAATCAAATTAATACCGTGCGTAAGAGTGTGATTCTTACTTCCAAGTAAAATTACACTACTAATATTAATCGTACCTTCCGGCGCCCTTTATCGCTGCTGAGTTGCGACGTGTTTCGTCAGCACACTGACATCATCTGGCTTCCACTATGCAGCTTCGTAATGAACAGTAACACAAAAAATATTAATTTATAAAAAATGTTTACCATTTAAAGACAGTTCCATGAATTTACTAAAATTACTTTTGACTACGTTCATATCAAAGTAACCGTTTAATTCTACATATCCAAAGTTGTATACGAGTATATTAAATTGAAAATAATATAAGTTGTAAGTATCTATCATAAATCTCTCTCGTAAGGTAAATAAATGGAACTAAATATGCAAATGTTTTATATCAAAATAAAGAAAAGATAAATATTAATAACGACAAGTGGTTGGTCGACAGGTTTTATGGGACCTTTGTCATCGCTGGGGCTCTCAAGCTCTGCCCTAAATTCTGCTTAAAACCATCTTAAATATGTATATTTGGCACCATTCCCTTCCCTTTATTCATTTAGTTCCCTACGCTTGAATATATTCCTGTATCCTTTTTTAACTAAAATTTTAGTATCCTATTCTTTAAGTGGATTTTATTTAATCTGTGTTACATTTAATGTTACATCATCTATCATAATAACAACTAGCTAACCAAAACTATTATTTTATGTATTTTCAGGTTAATAAGTTTTAACTAGTAATTTTGTACTAGTAACTCACTAAAAGTAATTTACTAGTAACTAGTAAATTTCATTGATTCCTTCAAGATATTTTGTTGTATTATACACCTGAAGATGATCTAAGAATCGAAACATATAGCATATAAAATATAATTGATTGAACAAGGTAATATATTTTATTTCTCAATTATGGATTTTATTTATTCACAAACTTGTAGAGAATGTTAAAGAAAGCTACTGTAATGCTATGTAAAACTATGTAAAATTAGGATGATCATAATGTAATTTTTTTAAAAATATATATTAATGGTCACTGTTGATGTGCAATAGGGACTGTCATTTTAGTTTTATTATTTATATATATAATAGTAGTATAAGCATGTTTTACGATATAAGTTGTTAAGAATAAGATATAAATTAACAATATGTTAATTGTTTTACAACAAAATATATGCTTATTATAAGCTAACGGATTACAAAGCAGTTGATCTAAGTTTTATTAGCGTTGAAATATAAAATACTTTTTGTCTTTTGGTTCAAAATCATGTTAGGCTGGAAGTTAAAGATTAACTTGAACTACTCGTACGCTTACTGTGGGTTAGGATAGAGATGGTCAAACAGTAATAACCTCACCTATTGCATTATTTATAATCAATAACAATAATTAAAATTTTATTAAATTTCAATGTATGTACAGTATCTACCATGAAGGCAGGATCTCCTCAGTGAAGCACCCACACAAAAAGAACAAGTAATGAACTTCCTAATTCGGTGCAGATACTTCCTGAAGTATCCGTGACCCTTAAGTAGTAGGCAGATGTCAAAGTCAACCTCCCCATGGCATCGGCCAATCCAGGCCTCTAGATCACCGATGAGGCGATGAGTCCACCACCTACTAGTGCTCTCATTCCACCTTTTCTGCCAAGCTCGCTGAATATCCGCCCTGGCCTCTACCACTGTTTCTTTTCTGCCTCGATTGAGTGCCTGGTGAAAGATGGCCAGTCTCTCAAAGGTGAGTAAATCAAAGGTAATGATTCCCGCATCAAGCATTACTACCGAACCCGCAACAGTACGGTAGGCGCAGGTAGCCCTTAACGCGACCCTTTGTTGCACTGCCAGCACACGCCTACTATACCTCCACATCTTCCTTGCACCTGCCCAGTCTTCCGCACCCTACAAAAGAATGACATTTATGGTGGATATGATGAGTTTTCTTTTGCTTGGCCTAGGGCCACCAACATTTCCCATTAATCTGCTAATCTAGATGACCACCTTTGCTACCTTTTCTCACACTGCCTCAAAGTGTTCCCATAAACGGAGACGAGAGTCATGAGCACCACCCCCTGTATTTTCCGTCAATCTTGGTCTTGGAGATGTTCCAGAGTTAAGAAACAAGATTCGAGCCTTATACCGCTCAGGTGGTGACCTCCTTAGTTATACTGCGTTATTAAGTCTCGTGCAAAAGCCGTTGGTCCTTCAGGTAATCCTGCTCAATGACCAGGAGATTATGGGGCACCCAGACAGTTGCAGTGCCTCTAGCATGTCTACCCATCTAGCCGAATTAGACGCGTTACTGACGTTAAGGGTAACTAGCAGCACAATAGGCGAAACCTGATGGGAAGCTGCGTCAGATTGGTTGACGGCGTCGATTGCCTCCCTGATTGCTATCAATGTTGAATGTCTTTTGTAAAAGCTATGTTTCCGATGAGACAAACCACCGGCAAGTTTGACAGCAGCGAGCAATCTTGGCTTTAGTATTCTCTCCAGAAGTTTCCCCGCCATGTGAAGCATACAGTGTGGACTGTACGCCAACCCTGACTCTATATAACCCTTACCCGTACTAAATCTAAACTCTAAAATAAATGTATTATAAATTTACTTGCATATTAGATTTAGTTCCAAATCATTTTAAAACATTCGTTTCTAAAATTACAAGTTTGGTGTAAAAATATTTGTCTCAATTGGTAGTTTTTACGTCTTACATTAAAAATATCTTGAATCAATGACCCCTAATTTTTATTATTACGTATATTAACCTATTTTTACGTATTTGTTGTTAAAATAAAAAGAGTAATTTTGAAAATTTTTTATTCTAATTTCACAAACAATATTTCGATTCTTAATAAAAAAGTACATAGTTTTGGTGTAAAATATTGTTAAATATTACAAAAAGTTCATCTGAATTATATCTCTGTACTTTCCCCTTTAAAAAGGGAGGTACCTATTTTTCATTAGTGGCCATGAAGTTATATTCATATATGTACATTATATTGATGTTAAGATGTGTATATGTGGTAGTACCTGTAACCCACATATTTAAGGAAATGTACAAGTACAATAACCCTTTAGGTATGTGAGTAACAAATACATAAACGTAATATAATTTAAATTATGTGCAATATTAGACCGTTTTTATGTAGGTAATATTTATTGTACTTGTATTAAACTATAAAAGTGGTTTGAAATTACTAACTTATACTACTACGGTACTAAAATTAGGTCAGTTCCAAAGAGTTGTTATCTCCTAGATTATTAATTCTTCTGTTTGAAATCACAGTTTATTTAGGTTTATAATATAAACAGGAAAAAGGATAGTCATGTAAAGTATAAATGATAAAAACATATTTATGGTAGCTATTTAAAATAACAATGAGCGTAAATTGAATTTTATAATTATGTAATTTATTATATTTTAATAATAAATGGAAACCAATTATATAGTACTCGATAAATAAAGAAAGTAGGGAATAAAGGAAAAATCTTTAGCACTACTTTAATTAATATTAATAATAGACAAATTGAGAAATAATGGGTCAAATAATATATTGTTTCGTGTCAAAATGACAGACAAAGAAGCCGAAAAATGTCTCTGATTGGTTTGTTTTGCAGCCAATTAGCTTGGTAATTATTTCGCCAACACTAACGAGGTGTTAATACAACATTTTCTTTCCAGCTTTAACGGGTTAAGTTTCTTTCTAGATGATAGTTTTCTTATTTTTCTATAATATGTTTGTTATTTTACAGCAAGGCTTGGTTGGTGTTTTTTTCACACGATATTATAGTTATTAGACTATTGTAGTTTCGTACCTCTTTTAAATTTATCAACAACAAATTATATTTAAATCTCAAATATAAAGTAAATTTAATACTTTTTCGCATAGCCTAAATATCAACATTTTAGTTTTAGCTAAATGTGCCCTTACTTAACTGTCTCAAAATTATAAATTTTTTAAAGATTCTTCTTTTAAAAAAGCTCTTGTTTAAAAACTAGATGTTTTATTATGAATACCCATAAAAAAGAATTGCAAAAGTAACGAGTAAATTGAAAAAAGCGGTAAAAATATTTTGTTCCGTGAAAAAATGGCAGATAAAAAAGCCGACTTATTGTTCTGGTTGGTTGGTTTTAGCAGCCAATAAGCTGGGTAATTATTTTGCCAATACAAACGAGGTGTTAAAACACCATTTTCTTTCCAACTTTAACAGTTTAGGTTATTTAATAGCTGGCAGTTTTCTTATTTTCCCGAAAAAGGTCTCGTTATTTTATAGCAATATTTTGTTGAAACATTTTTCCAATAATGGATCAAGCATTTTTGTACAATTAAAATTTAACATTCACAAAGTTTATGTAAAATTCAATAATTTAAAGGCTTTATTAACAGTTAAATTAACTATATATTAACTGTTTAAAAAACTAAAATTGTTATTAGTAGTTAAATATGCCCTCACTTGATTACCAAGAAATTATAAATTATTTCAATATTAATATTAAACATAGCTTGTTAAATAAACCTTTTATTTCGAATAACTATAAAAAATAATATTTTATTTTACCATGATACCCACAATTGTGGGTATTACACATCGATAGCTGTGAAAGTAATTTAAAAGCTAGGACTTTACCTTCAAATAAATGTTATTTTATATATATATAAGTTTTGACTTTTTATTTGCATGTTAAAGTTATTTTTCGTATAGCTAGTTTTATTTTACATTTACAAAATTGTTTCAGTATCGAAATACAAATTTCCAGAAGTCTATATTGAATTAATTTTTATGAAAAATCTACAAATATTTTTTTTATTATATGTTACTGAACAAATGCTATCCCTACTTTTATAACCCAACATATGCACCTTAAAAGCACAGTATCCTAATATATACGGTTTGTATGAAATTATATTACATATTACATACAGACATATTATGATTGTAGTATTAAACGGTAGATGCTAAATTATACATACTTATTCTATTTGCTTAAATAATTAACTTGGTATACCACTAAAATAAGTTCTAAACTTTCCAAGAAATATAAGTGAAGGATAATTTTTCAACTGGCATTGAAGTGTTGCGAGATAAAAGCCTAACTAATTCCTGGTTTCCGATGACAAAACTTGTTACGTTTACTTTTAACGTAGTCTAACCAACTATTACTGGATAAAGGATTAAATTTTCTATGGCATCGAATTGCTTGTTATAAAACCTATACATTCAAATTCACATAAAGAATAGTCTTTGGAGTGTCTTTAATAAATCACCAAGATCATGCTGCTGAATCCACTAACAAGACTGAAGGATCTAAGGAGGATACTTCGGTTCTGTTGCCTAACAATGGGAATTGGTATTCTTTCATTTGGCGTAACATTTCAGTATTGAGAATCATAGAACTGTGTTCTCACATTTATTTAAACACAGTCCAACACGGCTTGTTAGAAATAATAACTAAGCGCTCTACACTAGGAGACCTTGGACTGCTAAACAGAACCCACATACAAAGGATATTCAGGCCGGTAAACGTTCTTATTAAAATAATAAATTATTTCTTACAATATAGGAGCATTTTATGAATTAAATAGGCCATTTATATAATGTACTCCAAGTTCTAAATGTCCTTTTAAGTACAAATTCGTTATTAAATGTTTCATCAATGTGCTGACACCATCAAAGCACTTGTAAAAATCTAAATCTAAACAACCTGAAACACAAATGTATACGTAAGATAAATCACGAAGGTCTACGGCAGACGTCACGGTCTTGGATAAGGTAGTAGCTCTGATGTCAACCTACCGACGAAACGTATACGATTTCAATTAAAATAACATATTGGACTAAATTATGAAGGTAATGGCTAATTTATATAAATGATGTAGTCCAGTGACTTAAAAATGAGTTTTAATGAGGTATCAAATACACCAAATTTGTACAGCTGATAATTATTCTTCAATACTACTTGTACCCAATTGAACATTGGCTGTAGCTGATTTTATAAAATACAAATGCAAAGCAAGTTGACAATTTCTTAAATCCAAAAAAAATAAAAGATAATCCACGTTTTCTCTAGTTTCTTATTGTGTAATAATACTGGTCATATTTCATTATAAGTTAAAAGATACATTATAAAACCACATTATTTCGTGTGAGAATATTTTATATTTATATGTTTGCAGTTAGAATGTTATCGTTGTATGATAATTATTTTACCAGATGATATACTCTCTCTTAATTGACGCTTCCTTAAATATATTTTACGTTCTTTTATCTATTGTATTATACCAAACTTTAATAAATCCTGATTGTAAGGTTAAATTAATAACAAATCATGTAATTTAATGTTTTGTATCAGCTTCCCTTAGAAAGGAGGTTGATGCAGAAAAATATATTTCAGTTTAAGTGAAACCTCATGGATACTACCCACAGGTAGGTCAACTTATCTTGAAACCTTCCTTCTCTGAGAAACTTTGACTTTGATGGTGATTTACTACCGTAGCCGTCCATACCTGGAGTACTCCATCCAGAGGATTAAGTTAATGTCATCCTTCCTAATAGATACTACCCAGAGGTAAGTCAACTTATCTTGAAACATTCCTTCTCTGAGACACTTTGACTTTGATGGTAATTTACTAACGTAGCCATCCCTGGAGTACTCCATCCAGAGGAGTAAGTTAATTTCACCCTTCCTGATAGATACTACCCAGAGGTAGTTTAACTTATCTTGAAACCTTCCTTCTCTGAGACACTTTGACTTTGATGGTGATTTACTAACGGAGCCGTCCATCCCTGGAGTACTCCATCCAGAGGAGTAAGTTAATGTCATCCTTCCTGATAGATACTACCCAGAGGTAGGTCAACTTATCTTGAAACCTTCCTTCTCTGAGACACTTTGACTTTGATGGTGGTTTACTAACGTAGCCGTCCATCCCTGGAGTGCTCCACCTAGAGGAGTAATTTAATTTCATCCTTCCTGATAGATACTACCCAGAGGTAGGTCAACTTATCTTGAAACCTTCCTTCTCTGAGACACTTTGACTTTGATGGTGGTTTACTAACGTAGCCGTCCGTCCCTGGAGTACTCCATCCAGAGGAGTTAGTTAATGTCATCCTTCCTGATAGATACTATCCAGAGGAGTAAGTTAATGTCATCATTCCTGATAGATACTACTCAGAGGTAGGTCTACTTATCTTGAAACCTTCCTTCTCTGAGACACTTTGACTCTGAAGGTGATTTACTAACGTAGCCGTCCGTCCCTGGAGTACTCCATCCAGAGGAGTAAGTTAATGTCATCCTTCCTGATAGATACTACCCAGAGGTAAGTCAACTTATCTTGAAACCTTCCTTCTCTGAGACACTTTGACTTTGAAGGTGATTTACTAACGTAGCCGTCCGTCCCTGGAGTACTTCATCCAGAGGAGTAAGTTAATGTCATCCTTCCTGATTGGTACAATACAATTTTTGTTGTATTCATATAATTTAAGAAAACGAAATATTTATTTACAGTTTTAAATTTATGTTAATATTATAACTATCTAATAATTTGCAGTGAAAAGGTGTCAGAGTATTTTTCGACGTAATAGTATAGTAAAATATTTCAGAATAGTATAAAGAAATTCTTGGAGGAATCATACTTTTAAAATTAGTAAATTATACTTATCGTATTTTTTTTATACAAAAAAATTCTTATTTTAATTGTTTTATGTAAGGCCTATTTTTTCATAAACTTATAATGTTAACCAAATAAACATTTATACATTTCTGAAAAAAAAACGTAAAAACTTACCTTTTTTAGCACCTACAAGGTTTCCTTTCCTTTCTTTATTGTTGAAATAAATTATATCTGTTTTAGCAAATATCTATAAAGAAAGCTATTTTTTCACCAATAATATGATATAAAAGGAATTTCCATGAAACATAAAATGAAATAATTGTATTGTTACTAAATTAAAAATAAAACCGTAATTATTTTATTAATAATACTTAGTTCAGCTTCTTATTATTTGGAGGCAGTGAACATATAAACGGAATGATAAGGTATCATGCTATTAATATTATACATGTTTTTTTATGAAATAAATAAACTATAAATTTAGTACTATAACAAATATCATAAACTACTTTGCCATAATAGGCTATTTGCAATTATGCAGTTCTAAATATAAATTGTCACTAAGGAAAGTATATAGCTTGTACTTTATATATTATCATGCAGCTTTTACATAATTTCACCATTGTTCCAACCGAAGACACCATAGCTTAGCGTCATCAAATATCATACTGATTGGAATACTTTGCGTCTGGCAGTATCCTGGCCACCTAATGTGAAATAATATCGAAATTATACTCGTTTATTTTTTTTTTAACGAGTGCGTAAAATATTTTTATAATAATTAATACTTCTACAACTATAAATATTCATTGTAGAAGTCGCGCCATCCTAACTTGAGGCAGCCCCAACTGACCTGCAGGCTCATTAATTGCCCGCCGCCGCGACCCTTTTATAATCCTATTAGCGACGCTTCCATGATCACCTTAGTTCAATATTAACGTAAATCAAATAATAATCTGATATACTAATTCAATAGTTTATATTGATATCATAGATTTATCAAGCATATCTGTTTTTGTCCCATTTAAATCGGACCTTATTTACGGTTTATAAATTGTAAAGTAAATACCAAGTGTAATAACCCTATATTATTAACTTCACGTTTTAAATTTATAAAACTACACGTATTATGTTATTATAGATACTAGTAAATTTATTTTTAGAGCGGGCGAGTGAAACTACCCCTTGGGTAAAGCCATCGCGTCATGTCTTTACCAGGAACTGCCACCCCCACAGCGGATGCCAGGGTGAATCATAGTTCCTGGCGCTTTCATGAACGCCTTAGTTCAATATTAACCTAAATCAAATAATAATCTAATATACTAATTCACCAGTTTATATTAATAACATTGATTTAACAAACATTTTTGTTTTTGTCCCATTTATATTGGGCATTTTTTACGGTTTATAAACTAGCCTATGTACAAAATGCAATGTGTACGATGGTGTAGTTTTCCCTGTAAAAATTTGGAACTATAACAGAATGAAACGTATTCTATGATTTAGATGCATGATATAGACTGATAATGAGACTACGTGTAGAGGTAAGATTAAAAACTTCCTCTCTGCGTTTCGGATCAAAGCTCGTTTTGTAGGCTTGAGACTGCCAAAGGCCGCATTAAAAGTTTTTTTTGTAGATTTTATTTATATATTTTTTTGTGTTTTTAATTTTTTGTGATTCTTCTATTAGTTATATTTACATGAATATTTACAGAATGTAAGCCTAAGAGAGACTCAACCAGTCAAAGAGTCAGGAGGGAGTTCTTCAGCCAACACTGCGTCACTGTCATTGAAAAAAGAAAAGTCTGACTCGCTTTCACTGCCTTCTGTAACAATAACTTGGTTTTGTTCCTCCAAGAAGAAATCGGCAATATCATCGATTTTCCACATATCCTCTTCAATTTTTTTTGCGTGTTCGACGAATCCTTGCCATAGTTCAGCCGATGTTTGTCCAATATTGTTGTTCAATAATTTCTCGACATCTCCAAGTTTGTACGATACATTGTGCCGAGCAACACTAATTTTTTATGTACCCCCAAGCAAGTTCAATGGGGTTCAGGTCGCAGTGATAAGGGGGCAGTCTCAAAACCTATTCTGTGACCTAATTCCGCAGCCATCTGATCTACGATGTACTTTCTTGAAGATTCTTTGAATGGCTCCGCTTTACTTATTAATTCTGCTTTGACGTCTGACGTAGTCCATTACACTTTTTTGGATGTAAGGTACTCCTGAATGTCAACTTTCTTCCACTTCATATTTGGAAATTTCTCCACAAATCTGGAATGGTATGAAGCGTTCTCCATCACAATCACGCTGTTCGGTGGGAGCATTGGTAATACTTTTTTAAACCACTCTTCAAAACAAGGTCCAGTCATTTCTGTGTGATAATCAGTTTCCCCAACTTTGCTTTTCTTCTTCTTATCTGCTGTGAAAATCAAACGGGCATCTTCGTTTTCATTTTCTGGGTTTTTCAAAAATCCATTTTCATTTCCGATTTGTGCAACTATTAGGCGGCCTCCTCTCCCTGGAATATTTTTCAATCCTGTCATTTCGCCTTCTATGAACGCTTGCCTTGCCGATTTTACATATGACGGTTGCCAAGCAAAGTTCACCGTGTGACCAGCATTTAAAAACGTTTCGTCCGTGTAGAATATGGGTCTTTTTTCTCTTCGAAACTGCCGTATACTTCTCAAATATTTTCTTCTCCAAACAATCAAATCAGGTCTTTCAAGAAGAATAGATTTCCGCACACGACGTCCATAAGTAAATCCTAGATCTTTCAAATATCGGTGTACAGTTCTGGTACACATAGTCGGCAAATTACTGTCTTCGTTGATTTTCTCCGTCACTGCTGCTACTGTTGGAGGTTTGTTTTCCCGGTACATATTATGGACAATCCGACGAATTGCTATTTTTGTGAAGTCATCGCATTTCTTCATTCTTGTTTCAAGTCCTACTCCTCTTGGTCGCTTTTTCCCCGGCGTGGTGAGCACTTTCCCATCGTCGACAGTCTTCTTAATACGCTCCACCGTTGCTCTGCTTGTGCCCGTTAACGTAGCCGTACGTTCGTATAATTCACGTAGAGTACTGTTTGGGTTTTCAATAAGCAGATTACCAAAAACAGTTAAAATCACATTACGTTGTCCACTTGTTAACGGTTTCCCATGGGTGTTAATCGTAATATACTTCTCAGCCAATATAGTCCTATCAGGTGTCTTTGAAGACGACATCGCTGATGTGATGTAGAGACAGAAATGACCATCGCCATGAACTATGATTCACCCTGGCATCCACTGTGGGGGTGGCAGTTCCTGGTAAAAACATGATGCGATGGCTTTACCCAAGGGTTAGTTTCACTCGCCCGCTCTAAAAATAAATTTACTAGTATCTATAATAACATAATACGTGTAGTTTTATATATTTAAAACGTGAAGTTAATAATATAGGGTTATTACACTTGGTATTTACTTTACAATTTATAAACCGTAAAAAAGGTCCGATTTAAATGAGACAAAAACATATATGTTTGATAAATCTATGTCATCAATATAAACTATTGAATTAGTATATCAGATTATTATTTGATTTACGTTAATATTGAACTAAGGCGATCATGGTAGCGTCGCTAATAGCATTATAAAAGGGTCGCAGCGGCGGGCGGTTAATGAGCCTACAGGTCATTTGGGGCTGCCTCAAGTTAGGATGGCGCGACTTATAGAAGACGTTACAGTAATATGAAAAACTCATTTTTACAATAATAACTTCTAATTAATAGTTATTTATTACCTCCCCAAGACGGTATCTAACTGAATTATTAATAATATTAAATTATCGATGATACATTCGTGACTCTCATGTTACAAGTTGAGAAGAATATTTATTAAATTTGTTTTGCACATATTTTTTTGTTTGTATTATTATTTTGTATACATTTATTTATGTTAGTCATGAAATTACTAATGTTTCGTTTATTTTAATTTACTACATAACTTCTTTAAATTATATGGATGTTATGTTTGCTTGTATATAATTTACTTCATTGATATGTTTGTTGATGTATGATTTAGTTTTAAATTGTTAAATTAATTTGGTGGTTAAAGTAGTTTGTTATTTTTAAGAAGATCCACAATGGACACTTTTACTTAGCATTACTGCTTTTATTGTAGTTGGGTTAATCCTGTAATGAAGCAAGTAAATAAAGAAGTAATTTCAGAATCATCAGCAAACAAATTTCATCAAAGGTTATTATATATTTGAAAAAAATTTTGGAATATATTTATTAATTTTAAATCTATTGGATAAAATATTTAAATCTTGTAGTTATTAGTGACTGTAACAAGTCACTATACCAACATTTAGACATATTTTACTCGTTTTTTTGCAAATCTAGGGAATGGTCAACGAAGGAAGTTTTAACAATTTTAAATCTGAGCCTACCTCGCGTTATAACTTATTTTAAAGGCTTTTTTGTAATATATAAAAGTGCAAATCTAATATGAACATGATAACCCAGTTAGAAAATACAACCTCTCAAAGAGTTAAATCAATCAATTAGAACTCTCTTTATGACATTTAGACTTAGAGTAATCATTAGCATGAGCGAATACAAAATAACTTATAAATAGATTAGAACTATTTAAATGCTAATCTTAAGAAACCAACCAATCAACCTATTTACATTACTGCTTATCATTTATGTAACTATGGACACTGTAGTAGGCTTTACTTGTCAAGTGTGCTTTTACAGCCCTCTTAAATTTACTTACTGACTTTACTTCCTTTAGGTGATTAGGTTAGGCATTAAACAACTTTATACAGGAGTAGTGACTGTTTTTCTGATAAAAATGCTGTATCATGTTGAAGAATAGGCATATTTGTACGACAACGAAAACTATAGGCTGCCGGTCTCAAAGTAAAACTTGTTTCTCTTGTAAAACATCGAGGACTCTAAAATAAAGATGGATGGAAATGTTAAGATGTTTCTGCTAAAGAAGGTATTCACACAATATTATAGCTTTCTAAGGCCAAAAATTGTGCTGATAATTTTTTTTTAAAGACAGAATAAATACGTAATATAAAGAAAATTTGAACTCCAAATTGGGACAGCATATGCAAGATAAGGGTAGAAACAACCATTATAGGCATTTGAGTAAAACATGAATTTAATGTCGTTTAAGTAATGCTTCTGAAGAACGAGGATAAAAGTTAATTTATATTAATGCTTACAACTTAACTGAGATAAATTATATGTTAATTCACTTTCATAACAAAAATATGTAACAAATTACTATAGTAATTTTCTTAAACTAAATTTATGGTATAAGTACTGTCAAAAGAGTTTTTATTATTTTATATTTTGTTAAATAACGTAGACATTTTAATAGCGCAGTCTTTCATTACTATTGTATATAATCGACAATATAATCAACAACAGGCATCTGAAAAGTTGTATGAAATTCATAGAAAGGCTATAATTTCTGACTGGGTCATCTTTTTGACCTTGAATTTGCACTTTTGTATTGTACAAAGACCTGTATAATGAAGTATAACACTACATAGGATTAAATTTAACAAGTTTAAGACTTCCTTCGTGGGCCATCCCTTAGATATACAAAAATACAAGTAAATTATTACAAATATTTGAAATTGGGACATGTATATAACCACAACATTTAATTACTTTTTTCATAACAGTTTTAAAAATAATAAATTATCTCCGACTTTTACCCAACCCTGTATATAACTCGACATTATTTGATCTCATGTATTAATATGTGAAAAATGACAATGTCACTAAAACACCGTTGTATCAGAAATCACCCAGAATCCCAACTATAAAGTTAGATAAAAGGAATTGTTCTTTGGAGTTGGTGCAAAAAGTAGTTGTCAGAGAAAACAATCAGAGTTTAGATTAAAAACTTAAGTATCATTGTCGAAGAAACGAACTATTTTATGTTACAATATTATGTACCATTGTTTATGTCTTATGTCACGATTTATATGAATTGTTTCAAGTGTATTAGAATAACTGTTGAGTAATATATTAGTTTATTAGTACTTATTAATGTTCTTAACTTCATGAAACATTTTTAGTAAGGTGTTATATGTGAAAATACGTAACAAAAAATAAGTTATTTTTACTGAAATCAATAAATATAATTCTACCAAGCTATACAATAAGTTTAATAAAGATTTTTTTTAAATATACAGTATATTACAGTAGTATTGTGCTTAGCCTATAATCGATGTGACCGTACGTCATTTGGTAAATAATGTTCAAAAATGTTACTGTACGAACTCAAAATATATACAAGAAATATATATAAAAGCAGCATATTAAAGACAATTTATATTGTTCAAACTCCACTAATTTTAAATCAAGGTTGTAATGATTTTACTTTAGATTCTTCATATCCTAAAATCGTTAACTTTGGATCTACTGATGCTCTATATCTATAGACGAAGGTAAATTAATATTATTGTAATATTATATTGATAATCACTATTAGGCAAAATGAATTCGTTAAAGTTAAGTGCTTATATAAACATAATTATGAAGATAAATATTATCACTCCTTAGAACGACTTTGGCCCTTTAAATCGTATACCTTATAAATAATTTCAGAAATTGCATAGATTTCAAGCATTTTAAATTTATCTTTTTTTGCTATTTACTCGTTTTAGAACTTCTCAATCTATAAATTGTCCAGTTTAATCTATGAAAATGTTTATAAATATATTTTGCATTAGTGAGAAGGAAGATATAATGTAATAAAAATGTAAGCTTGTCATAGTCAGGCACGTGTCCTGATAAATTGACATCATCGGACACGTCTATTGACGTATTTATATTGATTATAAATTATGTTATTTATAAATAGAAGGTATTTTATTTTTTCAACATAAATATGCGTCAGATATTATTTTCTTTAATGAAAAAATCAAAATAATGTTTATGAAATATTTAAAAATAATTTATTACAAATAATTCAAGATAAATACTTCATGTATTGCACTGATCATCATTGTAAATTGCTCCGTTTCTGATTAACCGTGTAAATAGGAAATGATATACATATTTAAATTTCGATTATGTGTTCATAAATATAAATAATTAACTCTTATCAAGTAGACATATTTATATTGATAAAATAATTAAAAATATATCGAGACTACTAACTATTTAATATCCGCACAATAATTGGTGACTTATTTCGATGATCAATCAAACCCAAGTTAATGTACACAAGCTATCAATTGTTTATTCACAATAAACTATGTGTTGTCTAATTTGTTTTAAAGATCTTAAGTAAAATTTTCGTTTATTTTAAAATCATAGATAGACGTTTTGATATGAAGACTCTCTCCTTCGATATGTAGAAGCATTACGAAACCTGACTCCGCTTTCCTTCTATCAACAGCAAACATCTTTCTTCGCCTTACGTAACATAAGCGAAAGTGGTGGGGTGGGGGTAGCCGCAGTACGAAGCTGATTTGCAAACTAGCTTGCAATTTTAGCCGCATTTATGGCTACATACATGGGTGTTTAAATGCACTTCGGCGGCCGCCACTCTAGATGAGGTGTTTTCTAGGGGTCAAATCTTTTAGACTCGATGATTGAAGCTAATTATGATTGGCTTGATGATTAAGCTCCGCGTTCCCTATTGTGTAATTTATTTATAATTGAGTGTTTTATGATATATAAACTTTAATGTAGCCTACTAATGCATATTATAATAATCTTTTTATTTGAAATTATATACCTGATTCTTAAAATAATATCTACTCATATGTGGAGAATGTTAATGAAGGGTATTCACAAGACTAAATACACGTAGATCCTCTGTAGAGTTAAACCGGAAATGTAATTTGTAAACAGACTCATGTTGTAGTCAGAGGATATGAAGTTCCATCAGTAATATCTGGGATTTATCCAAGTGTAACCTACATGCATTGTAGCAGTAAATAGACAAGGGACGGCCTGGTGATTGAGTGTAAATTTACGACTGGACAACTGCAACTTGCGTATATTATAGATGCATTGATTGATAATAATAGCGTGTAATTTTAATTGACTGCATACCAATGATTACTAAATACATACGTATAAGTTTATTTATTTATTTTTCTATTTTTAAAAAGTTTAAGAGGTTAGTAATATAAATTTGTACTGTCAAATTTTTTTGGCAACAAACAACACGGAAACTTTACATATTTAATACATGAATATAGGAACTTAGTTTACCAAGTTTTTATCTTTGATGGAGAAAAACAATTTGCGAATCCCTTGATACTAACCCATCGACTTATTTAGTTAGTAACTATGATACTTAATATTTCCTAACATTTTATATAAAACCTCCATATGTAATCTTGTTTTAAAAAAGCACTTTATTTACGTTTTCAAATCTTTGACATTCGAGAGACAGGCTGTAAAGTCTTTACCTCACATCGATGACAAATCCCGCAGAGGGTATGAAAACGTCAGTTAAAATATAATACAATATACAAACAGTTCGATCCGCATTTTACGTCCTAACGTGTTTTAAGGATATTAACTTTTAATGAAAACTTATTTTAATAATTTAATAGTATTAACTACTTTGTAATAAATAAATTGTTGTGATGTACGTTAGGATGATATGATAAAAAAAGCTTTTCTAGCTATAAACAGCCTAGTAAATACTTGGGGTAATTATTTTATATATAGTTTAATACGATTCCTGTTTCCATACCACCTACCTCTTCTAAAGAATGGGGTTTCCACATGGTTTTTATTATAGTTTCTATCACCATATTGGACTAAATCCCTCTTGGTCATGAAACCAATCATGTTAAGGTAACATCCCTTAACCATTGTGAGATAATGTGGTAGGCCAATCCGTAACTACTTTGCCAACTCCCAATCTTGTTTTTTATCCTAATGAATATAATTAATGAAATATAATTATAAAACGGGAGTTATTCTGTATTATATATACATATCCACTTACATACAGGCTGCTATCCTTTTATTTTTACTTATAGAGTTGTGTATTGCCATACCGTATATATGTATTGTTTGTCAAAATCTAAGTTGAATTAAACGTGTCAACAGTTTTGAATAAGATTCCACAATCCTCATTTCTTGTTTGTCGATGTAATCCTCGATGACCCTCCTGTTTCTTTCTCCGATAAAGTGTAGTAAAATAACAAAATATGTTTTAATATTCTAATAAAAATTTTTACAGATATTTTTCATTTTGTTTTAAATAATTACAAGCTGAATTCAGAAAACATTATTTTATATAGGTATTTGTTTAGTAAAGCCAATGTGCAAAACTAATTTTTAATAATATTTTTTAAATATTTTGTATCATTATTTTATATAATATTATACCTGCACAAAATAATGTTGCCAAATAAAATGTAACGAGTTTTATTTTTTTTTTTATTTTACTTATGAGCCCAGTAAGTTTTTATAGTTTATACAAATAGTCTCTTAGCCAATATGCCTAGGTTTTAATTGAGTGGTAAATAACAGATGAATAATACAATTAGTTTATTTAATACGAATGCTGTGATTAAATAATATATATGTTATATTATTTTGAAAATTAATTTATTTTTAATATATTTATAAATAAGTTTCAATATTTAATTTTTCCTGTACTCATGAATATTTATGAAACATATAGTTGTGACACAAAAAGAGTTATGGATGACATCTAGTTAATAGCTGAATTCATCTCAAACTTTGCTGAAGGTGTCTATCATAACTGTAGTTATCGACTAAATGTCATCCTTGCTGCAAACGGAGGACATTTTGAACATTTATAAAACATTTTCTTGAACTTTATTCTATTGTGAGTATTCTAATTTCCAGTATGTTTGGGAAAAGCCCATGTTACTAGTAAATAATCTATAGATATTTAAAATTGGGCCACTCTCTATGAAACACCCTGTATTATTAAAGGTAGATCTTCTCGGTCTATATTACTCGTGCCACATGCAATTCTCCTTAGTCGTTTGGAAATAAAAATTAGATAACATAAAAAAGCTATTTTGTGTTACGTTTTTTATTCAGTAAGTAACACAAGTGTGTTGTTAGATATAACATTTGAGATGCCGGTAGTTTCAGATAATGTATAGACAGTGAGGGTGGGGTTGGGAAGATAGTTAAAGTCAAATGACAGCACTGCAGCTGAGTTTGAATAATTTAGTAGGCTAACGCTCTAGAGACATGCTGACATTGATAATTAAGCGAACTACAATCGGACCCCACCATAATATATGGGTGGTAGGGTGGGACAATACCACTGTACTTATAAGGTGAGTCAATACCACCATGTGTGTATCAGTGGATGCGCGGTACACTCCACAACATTTGTATGGGTGGATCTATACCACACTACGTGGACGAGCTATTGAGTGGGACAATACTACTGCCCGAACATGGGTAGCTAGGTTAGCTACAGTGATAATGACTCTCTCACCAAAATTACGACCAACATGTCTTAACTGGAGGTACAACTATGACCCTGACTATCTTGAAATGATAAGGGAATGAATCCTAAATATAAATTAATTGGCGGGGTTGTGGAGTTATTTCCCATTTGTATATTAAACAATTTGTATAATATTAAAGACAATAACTCTGAAATGCAGTAGATCCATGCCAAATTTGATGAAATTCTTAATTATTCTGCTATATTATGTCCATGGAAATAGATAATTAGCTAGTAAATAAGAATAAGGATGTAAATGGGAGGTAGGCAGTTGATGAGTGACGTAGAGTTTGTGAGTGGCGAGGAGTGTATAAGGGACATGGAGTATATGATTGACGTGGAGTGTGTGAGGGACAAAATTGTATAAGCATGGATGTATGATGTGAAGTGTGTGAGTGACGTGGTGTGTATATGTAAGTTTAAGTGATTAAGTGATTATATGTAAGAAATTAAGTGAAATTAAGAAATGGAGTTTATAAGGGCCATGGTGTGTATGATTGACGTGGAGTGTGTGAGGGACAAAATTGTATAAGCATGGATGTATGACGTGAAGTATTTGAGTGACGTGGTGTGTATATGTAAGTTTAAGTGATTAAGTGATTACATGTAAGAAATTAAGTGAAATTAAGAAATGGAGTGTATAAGGGCCATGGTGTGTATGAGTGAGGTAGATTTTACGATTGAGTTGGAGTAAGCACTCCAACGAGTGGAGTGTGAGTGAGTTGGAGTATGAGTGAGTTGGAGTATGAGTGATTTGAAGTGTTTGGAGTGTATGAGTAAGTTGGATTGTATGAGTGACGTGGAGTGATTGAGTGACGTGATGTGTATGGGTAAGTTGGAGTGTTTAAGTGATGTGGAGTGTATAAGGGCCATGGTGTGTATGAGTGAAGTGGATTTTATAAGTAAGTTGCAGTGTTTGAGTGACTTGGATTATGTGTTAGTTGGAGTGTTTGAGTGATCTGGAGCATATGAGTAAGTTGGAGTTTATTAGTGGCGTAGAGAGTATGTGTGACATGGGGTGTATTAGTGTGGAGTATCAATGTGGAAGTGATTCGTACAGGTTCTCTTTTATATATAACAACACAACGAAAAAATTCAAACTAAGATAATTAATTTAACTGAGTCGTGAAGCCATATTATTAAGCATTCTTTTGTAATCTGCCTGAATAGTACTCGGTTTTGTGAAGCTGTTGACCACAGAAACCAATTAGATCTGCAAATTACACCCAACTCCTGGTTCTGCCTGTTCATTATAGTCACAGCTATTCTCACATTAAATACAATGGTTAGTAAGTTCACTATTTATTATTAATATTGAGCACTCGGATCATACGTCATATACATTTTATATTAATAATTTCACTTGCCAATTTACATAAGCCGCAATCATGCGCATAAACTTTAGTCAAGAAGTTAATTACTCTGTTTATTAAGAGAACATTGGAAATATCTTTACATAGTGTGGAGCCTTTTTACTTGAGCCACCATGCCTATTTTCGAGGTTAAGTGGTAGTGAGGCATTTAGTCCTAACTTTTACGGGGTATATTCTAATATGTCCCAGAATTTTCAATTTATTTTCTGAAGCGACAAAGTACTAATTTCCATTCAGTATTACAGAACGTGACTCTAAACGGTTTTATTACAGGTAGTAAAATTATTTGTGAAATTTTCAAAGAGTACCAATCGCCGCTCTCTATTACGGGAGATAAGTGCACGTGCTCTCAAATAAAAAAAAAAAAAAACTTGTCGTGTCGGAACATAACAGTCTTGTGATGGTTTCCGATAACGGCTAGTTCAGGTAAGGTTAGGTTAGGTTAAGACGACAAGATTCTAAGTTTATTGGGCAGAAGCGATCGTTATTGGTGTAACAAAACCAGGATAGCATATTATTTTTTACATTATTTTTTACTAGTTTTTTCATAACATTAAAAAACACTTTTTTAAATGTTTGTATGCAATTATTATTTTAAATCTAGCTTAAAGTAGCTTAAAAAAATTAGTTTTATAAAATAAATTTGTAATTCTAGTAACACTCGGAGGCTATAGAGAATAAATTTAAAATACGGGCACGTATTAGAAAATACCACTTGTACGTCTCATGTAATATCGATAAAGACGTTTTTTCCCTTTCGTTTCATTTAATGCCAACTCCGAACTTAGGTAACTTAATAAAATAGAATAAAAAAAGCAAATCCCAGTTTTACACAACTACAAGATTGGTATAGTAATCAAGATATTAAATAAATTAATTGTATAAATAGTCTGTGTATTTTATAAACTCTCATATGCAATAAAAGAACATCTGGGATGGACAGTAATCTGGTTGGCTTTAGCATTTATAACAATTCTGCAAAACATTACAACAAAACCGTTCTAGAAAACTTTTGTGTCTAACGACACCAACCGCCTGAGAGGCCTTTGAATAATGAGTGTTAAGTAATAATTTTGAAAAATTTTTGTATTATGTCCCAAACCAGTAAATAAATATAAATAAATAGTTAGAAGAGTGACTACACTCGTACTTCTAGTTCCTCATACTCATTTACCACTTGAATTCACCTATATCTCAAGATCGGTGTCTTACTAATGAATAAATGATGATTGGATTACCGGTAAGGTATCTCAGTGACTGTGGAGTACAGGATCCAAAGTTCGAATTCCAACTAAGACAATAATCACTTCTTCTCTCGTTCTTTAAAGTTTACACACCAGCCTATAGGTCCGTGTGAATTGCTATTTGAAGTTAAATCTCATGACATATCTAAGGTGATCCTACTATTTCACGAAATATGTAATTTCGTTTTTATTTTGCTCCTATTACTTTAATAAAATTTTCATTAATGATAATTTCTTCCTTTTATATGTATTAAGCAAGATTTTTAGTTATTATATAAAAAAAAAAAACACTTCAATTTATTTTTCGTTCTTATTATTGTTTACTTGAAAGTGGAAACGTGACGAGCTTATCCGTAACACCTTAAAATGTAAGTTAGTAATAAACACTTATTTAATTATTTTGAAATATTTAACGTTTACTTTTATTATTTCCTTTCTTTGTTCTAATTATTACATTGAAAATAAAGATCTAACTGCTACTATAGCCAAAATTTAAATAACAATTAATTTGTTAGTATAAATGATAATTACTTTAATAATAAACGTTTACAAATCATCTGCAGTTTGTTTGATTTATACATCATGTAGTGTTTATAAATAGCCTCAAAGGTAGTGGTAATTAAATGCAGTTTTTGTAGAGTTATCCTTATTTTGAGAACTATTACAATATTATATCACTTACTTTCCAGGAAATCGGTTGCAGTTATTTAATAAAATAAAGTACCCTTCATCAGTAAACATCAATCAGACAAAAATTTATATCTGGTTAATAGATACATTATATTTTATTGTGACTTGATTTTAAATACAGCTATGAATAAGCTAATCCTAAAAATACTTTATTTATATTTAGTTATTATTTTAAACTATATTTTATTGTTTTCTGTGGTATTTGATTGGAGTATAGAAATATGTACCTCAATCAAGTTAAGAATTTTATTTTCAATCAAACTGAAAACGTCAATGTTATAAATACTTTAATGTTATTTTTATAATCTGTTACCCGTGTTCATAAATGTGTTAATGTAATACATTGAATATAGGATGGTCTATTACATAGCTTAATTTATATAGAATAGTGGCTCATATTTTCTTATGCAATATAAGTATCATATTATATAGATTATAAATAAGATTTATAGGAGTGAGATTTACAAGAACTTCTTTAATTATAAAAGTTTTAAATTGTTAATCAATACAATAAATGTGATTGTTTTTATTACTGTTTTTTATTATTTATTTTCATGGTTATAGACATTGACATTATTTTGCACTCAAGTTGATGCAAAAAGCAATAACATAGTAGTCTCCAGATACAAATTTATAATTTTAGAAAATCTATAAATTGAAGAGGGAATTTACTATAATGGAAAAGCTTTTGTTTAGCAAATTTGCTCTTGTTATGATTTAATTTATAACCAAAGACTAACATCTTCTAAGCTGTCTTTAAACTTAGTTTCCTATAATCTCCTTTGTTACAATGGCATTGAAAATTACCAAAAGACCGTCATTATTGGAAATTAATTAAAAAATTTTTTGAAAGAGTATTTAATGGAATAATAATTGGTATTAGAGTACACATACACATTAAATATAATAATGTTTCTAAGGCAATTTACAAATATTTCTCATTTTCAAAGTGACATTGTGAGTTATATGGAATCTCAAAAAAAATTGTTTACGTATATAATAATAGTCACAATGATACCCTGTACTTTGTAATACTGTATTACTTTTAATTTGAATTACTATATTCCCTCAATAGTTACCTAAAACAAGTAAGACATTTCAATGTGTATAAAAATACTAAAAATGTAGATAATACTTTTCCCCCTAAATATATATTTATTAGAATCGCTTTTAAAGGTAAGTAAGACTGTCTTATCTAATTATTTCTTAAAATGTATTTTCTTATTTCCGCTAGTAATTCCTATGACATCGATCATCAAGATGTGCGTGAACGTGGATTTCTAATGAACATGAAAAGTGTGTACGAGAAAGAGCAGTATTTGTTAAAAACTAAGTACCGAGGGTTCAGCATTCCTCATAAAGTGTCATTAACTAGTTAATATACCTAATGCCAAATTAAATTACATAAAAAAATCCCTTTATTAACGCAGTGAAGTTAGGACTATTTAGTCATTTCTACCACTTAACAAAACAAAAAATTAAATAAATAAATTGCTATGATGAAAACATCAGAACAAAATTAATCAAAAGAAAACGAAATAAAAAGAACTTTAAAAGAGTAATATTACATAATATGGTATATGCTATTAATTACATTTATTTGTACTCGCGTCGCGCATTTGAAATGCACGCCAACCTAGATTCGCGGGCTCACCATTACTGCAGTCCATGTAGCATCTCTGTAACATACAACACAAAGTGGGTTGGGTTTTCTATGACTTTCATACTATCATGAAGATAATTCCACAAACGACATGACGTGGCTTATTCCACAGTAATTCAGTGCACGTTGCATTCTCTCTGAGAGCTCATTAGTCACATCATTAGTGATTACGTAACAGTATTTCAAGTCAGGCAATACTAGAGTGTTCACTAGCATGACTAACATTAAATGCGAGAAATAAAGCAAGATGACTTAAATTATGGGTAAAACAAAGACTATGTTGGTAGATGCAGTAATTGTGTAGTTCCATGTATTGTTGATAGTAAAACCAAAATGTTTTACGTTGTTACAGTATTCCAGTTTGCAATTGATCAGTTTGAGTATTGATACATTTCAGAAATAAGCTGTCAGATTTGTTACACAAAGGTTTGAGTCTTAGTCTCGTTTAGTTTCAGTCCGTGACATTGTACCCGTATCGTGATGGAGTCCATATCTTTGATGATCAAAGATACAGTCTTATCTACAATAAGAAAATTATACATCATCGGCGGTTTATAACGAAGGACCAAGGACGGCATCTTGGGCAACTACTCGTACGATGAGCCTTCATTCTTTTTCAACATCCTTTGTCCTAAACAGTTGTTGTCAGGCTGTAAGTTTTGACCTTACCCAGCCAAAACAATCATATGAAAAACAAGCTATTTTAAATTTGACGAGGTATAAAACACATTAAAAATTTTGTTTTTAATGTAGTAATAGCAATGTTATAGTATGAACAAAATCTACACTGTTACTAATCCGATCAATTATTATTAACACATTCGAACAAAGCTTGGTTTTAATTTGAATACAATGTAAATTGTTAAAGTATAATTATTGTAAGAGAGAGTTCAACTGAAAAATGAGGGATTCCAGCATGGACAAACAAACGGTAGTTGTGAGCTGATTCTTATAAAAAAACTATGTATTTATTTTCATAACACATCCCCTCACAAAAATCTAGTCTATATTTTTGTTTATATAATGCATTTAGTGTGCTGAAAACAATTATATGCGTATTAAGTTCGGAAAAAAGTGTTAAATAAGGTATCATTTATGGAGATGATTAATAAGCATAATTTTGACTATTATAATCCTTTTAAACCACCAATTAAGGTTATACATCTCCTTATTCAATCAAACAAATGTACATGTGCGTTTATCCATATTAATTGTCAACTAGAATACAACAAGTAAATCCAATTTTACGAATCCATTAATTTGGTTTCCGTTGTGACAAGCTGCCGTCATATAATGGGCTGTGTTTATTCAGACCTCGTATTGAAGTATTACAGTAAAATAGGTTTCGTTGTGTCCTTGTCGATTATTTATAGAAAATACAAAATTCATATGTGTGTTTTATCGTGATTAAAAAAATAAAAATAGGGATGATCTATCATCATTCGATATCCCTAAATCTATTCTATTTATCATAACAGGCCTAAGGGTGGTTTATGATGTTTGAAGCCCCGGGTGAATGAATGTGAATGAACCACCCATCAACCAGTAAATGGGTGATTCATTGTCATTATAAAACTTAGGACAAGCAAATGATTGGTTTAACGTGATTATGAATTCCAGAATAGAGAAAGGGTATGTGTAATATACTTCTTAAATTTGTGATAAATATAAAGTAGTTTGTCAAGATTTATATCGTTGAGGATAAGAATAAGGGACATTTATTTTTATTGCCAAACATAACATGCATAAGGGTGATCTAAATAAAAAAATTTAATTTAAATCTTCTAAACTGTGAGGCAGTTCCTTTTTTTTATTAACTAAATAAATATTTTGCCTATACAAATAACTCTCACATTCCATGGGATATATTGAAATTTCTTTTGTTGAAAACTAAAATTTAAAACAAAAATAATAACATATTATTGAATAAAAACTCATAACAATCTATAAAACATTGTTACATCATTGTAATATTACTAAGTATACGCTTACTGTTTAAATATTAATTTTTTTATTTTAATATTATTATTGTGCATTCGAATACTATTAAAATAACAATATACTTACTACATAATAAGATGTATCAAATACCAATAGTATTTTTAAAACAACTAAATCAATAAATTTGAATAAAATTACTTAAAATTATTCCAGTGCTATTTGTTATTCATTTCTTCACCTTAATAGAATATTAAAAGTGTTGAGTTAATGTCTTAGTTACTGGAATATCAGACATTAGTACAGTTTCACATACGGTTCTCTTAAACAGTAAGCCTTTAGTACGAGCCGCCACTGCGACCCATCCATTTACGAATGCGACCCAGTAACATCTAAAGTGGTATTGATAAGGGTACGGCTTACACGATTTCACTTCTTAGGATTAAATTTTAGTGCGGCAGCTTGAACCGCCGTAGTATTACGGTGGTGTTGACCCTCCCACCCAACCATAAATGTACGGTAGATTGACCCAACCACCCACTCGTATGCCCATACCACTACACGTATATGTGTGGGGCATTACTACTGTGTGTAAAGGGCGGTGGTTAGAATCCAATATGGGACATAGAATTGGTTGGGGGCCTTATCCAAATGTGGCATCAGAGAGTTAGGGTGTTCA
>JAQJVL010007006.1:0-25975 GCA_035578905.1 Stictocephala bisonia | reverse complement strand
TATATTTTTATGACGAACAAAAATGTGATCTAAGCAAGACTTTGATGGGACTCTTGTAACATTACTAATTAGTTGAGAAAAGCCAAAACTACTAAATTTTCTTTTGTACAGCTAGTATATGAGCATCCCATGTCAGATTACTGTCTAAGATCAAAACTAAAAATTTAGTCTGATCCACTTGTTTTATTTTAATACTATAAATTTCAATTGATGGTTTTGATTTAAATTTGTTTTGTTGAGTCTGGAATGAAATAAAATGTGTTTTGTCTGGGTTAAGTAAAATGTTTTTCCCACTAAAATAATTCTTAATTGATGTCAAATTTTGATTGGATATACTTTCTATTTCATTTAGAGACTTATTTGAAATAATTAAATTGGAATTATCAGCGTACAAACACATTTTGCCATTTACATCTGCAACAATTTTGGGCAATCCTTTAATATAACACAAAAACAACACCGGTCCCAGAATTTAGCCCTGTGGTACTCCATACAAAATGGTTTCAAATTTTGATTTAGCATTGGTTAACTTATTCCATTTATCTACATATGGCAGTTAAACGTACTGCTTCCTATTTTTAAGATATGACGTAAACCATTGCAGTGAAAAACCCCTTATCCCTAATTTTTCTAGTGACTTGACCAGACTACTGTGGCATACACTGTCGAAGGCTTTACTAAGGTCCTTAAAAATCCCTATAGCTTTATCACCTTTGTCTATTGCATCCACTAATACATTTATGAAGTCAATCCCAGTAGTTATAACCGATTTCCCGCCTCTAAAACCATGCTGTTCATTGTCATATAATTCGTTAGTTTCAAGAAATTCTACCAGTCTAATATACAATGCCCGTTGATAAATTTTTGAAAAGCTTGGGAGTATAGATAATGGGCGGTAATTAGTAGGATCCGTTAACTTGCCACTTTTAAACACAGTTTTGATTTTAGAGACTTTAAGTGCATCAGGAAATACACCACTTACAAAGGACATATTTCAGGAACTGATTCTATGGGCCAAAATAAAGAAAAAAAATGTTCTATATAGGTATGTCCTAAAATAATTCTATCCCTAGACATCTGCAGTTTTGTTTTATTTTTTTATTAAATAATTTTTATCTGTAAAACGACTCAACCGATTGAGTTTTATGTTTTGTACATTACTCATCCATGCAAAGTTAAATTTCATTAAAAATAATTTACTGAAATATGAAACAGCTTATTTTCTGTATTTTAGTGTTGCGAGTTTTATTGTTATAATAATTACGTAATTTAGTATTATGAATTTTAATGTTTTATTACTTATGTACATTTTCAGTGCTTTATAATATAGTACACATTATATCAAAAATGTGTGCTTCAATGACTTCCAAAAATATGTAAAATTGTCAAAGTTTAATTTATAGTTTTTAGTATTATATGTAAGTTATTAAAAATTTGGTCGGTAGCGTAGTTGGTTCAATCCCAGCTTCATGTGCTAAAGGTTCTCAGTTCGATCCCAATCAGAGTCAATACATTTTGAGAAGGATCAGCTGATAACCACTGGCTGTTCATTTGTCATTGGGCTATTAATTAATGGCACTTTCTAAGGATAGTCGGCCTTAGTTTGTAACAATGACTACATTCGCTCATCTACACTCATCACACTCATTCGAAATCCATAATTGCCCATATCTTGACGATCGGCGTCTTATGAATAAATAAAAAAAAAAAATAAAAAAATAAATAAAATAAATAAAAATACATTTAAATATTTTACTACCTTGTAATTTGTACATTATAATTATTTAAACTAAAAGCATTAAATAAAGAAAGTTTACAAGTATAATTTTTTAAGAATAAATGCACTGATTTTGTATTACTCTTTTTATAAATTTTTTGTGTTTCTTTACATTTTGCATTCTACCAATGAAAATGATTATTTGATGTCTAAATGCTGTTAAAAATAAATTTAGTTAATAAGTGTGGTAAGTATTAAATATATTTATGTTTTAGAACACTTAAAGTTTTTAAAAAATTCTATTAAAACAAAATAAACAATGTTGGTCCTCCAGGCGCTACGATAAATTGACATTGTTATAATAATTTATGGTTAGGGTACTCCTAAACAATTTATCCCAGCAGCTAGTAAATATGATATGTGAATAAAGAAGCTCATTGAGGACAACATTAGAACATGTAACTCTCAATAAGTAGCAGCACTCTACTTGTATTGGACAAAATACTTAACCGTTGCTATGAAACACTGGGCCCGATGTATTATAATAAAATATTTATGGTAGCTTGGGCTAACAGTCATTGCTTAATTTAGTCTTAATCTGTTATTTGCAGTGTGGAGTTCACAGTTGGCAGTAGGCCTTTACATAAATTCAGGATGATTGAACGTCACTTCTTTCGAGATACTCTCTTGAAAACTTTTGATTTTGATTTCGGTTTCTGCATTCCCAACAGTAGAAATGTAGTAGAGCATATCTATACGTTCCCAACACTTTCTCAGTCTCTTGGTAAGTATTATACAATTTTCTTACTTTTTGATTTGACCTTGAGAGTTCATATTTTTAATCATTAACAAATTATTAATAGTTGCTTGACCACATATAAAATAAACCACCACAGATCACTAACATATATTGGGAGTGTAGTTGGGTAGCTTCATATATAATGGCTGTCCTGAAGTAACAGACTTAGTTAATAATGCAGTTTTGGTCAGGTGCATTTGGCATTCGCTACAAATCGTGTGGCATGCAAAAACGCCATATAGCGGTTGCCACAGTGAACGTGTTAACAAACAATTGGAAAATATCTCTGTACAATTCGCTTTTTGACAAAAAATAACTTTTTATTGTTTTAACACTCTGCAAGTCTGTGAGACTTAAGAGGAGTGCATGGAAGATGTTTGTTTACTGTAGTCTAGTTAAACTGTTTATCAGGTGTGTTATCATCAGATCTTCTTGTATAGATAGTGATCAATAGTTTGTTTATCAGTCAAACTACCTATTTTGTTTTATTTTCATTAAGTGAAGGTCCATAAATTCAAATTAGTGTAGATGGAAGATATATTATTTTTCTGGCTAATCAATCAATCATTCCTTATTCAATACACATATAAATATACAATGAATAGTGTCAGATCTTACAATATAGTACCTACTATAATGTAATATTAAAAAATATTATATTCATAGTACAATAAAACACAGTGTCTACCTAAAGCTACATAGATATATACTACAATATAATTTCCCCTCTGTCTTTTTATAGACAACTACATATCTGTTTTTTGATTTGTTACAAACTCTTCAAAATAATAAAATCAAAATTTTGCTAAAAAGGTTTTTGTTAATTTTGAAAACTTGTTTGTATATTGCTCTAATTTAATAGGTTTTAACAAACAGTCAAAATATTCAGTCTGCGGGGTTCTATTTCACGATGATTTCTAGTATTATATTGATGTGTTTTAGTTCCCAATGTTGGACTGTCACTTGAAAAGTCAAATTGTATTGTTTTATATATATAAACGTATACAGTCAGGATTCCCAACTCTGAGAAAATGTGTTTTAATGACTCCATAAATTTTAAATTGTATATTAATCTTAATGCCCTATTTGCTGTTGTAAGATATGATCCAAATTCTTTTTAGTTGTAACTCACTCATGCTATATATGAGTGAATTTGATCCAATCACATACTCTTTTCTCTTTTATGTATGATTAAACTTCTTTAAAATGAATGTCTACAATATTTTTTATCTGCGTGACATTTTTCTTCATACAAATAAAAAAATAGTTATGAATACAAAACAATCTTTGTTGTCATAGCGTTCAGGGGCCAGTGAAACCACTACTTAATTATTTTATGAGTAATTAATTTTAATGAAAAGCAATTAGTTAGCCTATGCATCAAAAGCACTTGGACAATCAATTTTTCTAGGTCCATTATGAAACAGAGTCAAACTGTCAGGTAACTCTCTACCTGTAAAAGAAGAACGTCCTATTTTTCCAGGCTAAGTTAGGGCTAAGAAGGCCTCTCTAACACAACCTGGGAACCACCAGCTTAACGTGACTTCCGAACCACGGGAGCCACGTTAAGCATGATATTGGTCATCCCAGAAATCAAACTCTGATCTGTTGTGGCAAGCCCTCGCATTAGCAAAATGTAATGTACAATAAAATTCATGTCCGTTACAACTTTTTATCAATGCCTACTATGATATCGATCAACAATGGCTTATCTTAAATATATTTTGACCTAACTGGGTACAATTTTTGTTGATCACGTGTTCATTATATTACTCATTTTGATTTTATAAAACTCAAATAAACGGTTGAGGATATTTTAATCAGGGAAAATAATAGTATTCTGGTAGGGGAGGGTGGAGATTTGGTGATTATCGTTTTAGGACTAGGAATTATATCCATTCATAACCTGGGAAATAATACTGCAAATTGGAAAATTAATTTTGAGTGTCTTTCTTCTTTTTTCATTCCATTAAACAGTGTTTTTAAATTATCTACACTATTTTTTTTATTATGTACTTATGTACTAGAAATTCCTTTCAGACAAAGAAGGCTTACGACTGTTATATTTTAGTTATTATTGTCTCTTTATTATAAGCAAAATAAGACTAATCATGTAAAGCTTAATGCTAACCATCCATTTGAGGTTGTAGGCTGAGTCTCTCACAGCTAAAGATCGCCAAAAGCTACATTCTTTAAGCAAGTCCAGGGATAAAGTTTCCTTGTGCAATAAGGTACATAGGGTTTGGAGGAGTAGCAATCAGGTGTTACCACATTCAGTGTGGATAATGCTGATGGGCGTTGTGGTATCGCCACGCTATATGCGGCTGGTGCTCATGGGCGTAGCACCTTGTGGCTACCGTACTACACAAAATTGTTATGCTGTATGCTAACGATGCCTACGGGCATATTGATCATTTTTGATAATTACAGTCTATCATTACAAGTATACATCATTTATATTCTTATTTTAACTATGCTTAGTTAAATTAGTAAAATAATAGAATTTTTTTCAGCCCATTGGTAAATGATTTTACATTAGCAGTGATTATGTTAAGCAATAAAAATGTTATCAGTAAATGAGTTTGTTTGCTGTCTTGTCATTAAGAGTTTATTTTTATCAGTTAGCTGAATTCCATTTTCATGAAATCTATATGATCTTTCAATTTAAAACAGGGAACTATATTTCTCTAAAAGAATTATATTATTTACAATATTGTAATAAACTTATTGAATTGTAGTCACAGTCTTAGATCTACCACTCAGGATTCCTAATTTAGTGTGGGTGAGACGTCTAAAAATTATGCCTGGGAATGTTGGGTGTGTATATTCTTCACATTGTCGAGTGCCATTTCACAAGGGATGTGTTTTGGATGTCTTAGGAGTTTATAATCTTTACTTTGTGGAGTGCCATTTCACAATAGATGTGTTGTGGATGTCTTAGGGGCTTATAATCTACTTTGTGGAGTGCCATTTCACAAGGGATGTGTTTCAGATGTCTTAGGTGCTTTTATTCTTTACTTTTTGGAGTGCTATTTCACAAAGGATGTGTTTTGGATGTCTTAGGAGTTTATAATCTTTACTTTGTGGAGTGCCATTTCACAATAGATGTGTTGTGGATGTCTTAGGGGCTTATAATCTACTTTGTGGAGTGCCATTTCACAAGGGATGTGTTTCAGATGTCTTAGGTGCTTTTATTCTTTACTTTTTGGAGTGCTATTTCATAAGGGATGTGTTGTGGATGTCTTAAGGTTTTATAATTTTTACTTTGTGGAGTGCTATTTCACAAGGGATGTGTTTCAGATGTCTTAGGTGCTTTTATTCTTTACTTTTTGGAGTGCTATTTCACAAGGGATGTGTTTTGGATGTCTTAAGGTTTTATAATCTTTACTTTGTGGAGTGCTATTTCACAATAGATGTGTTGTGGATGTCTTAGGGGCTTATAATCTACTTTGTGGAGTGCCATTTCACAAAGGATGTGTTTCAGATGTCTTAGGTGCTTTTATTCTTTACTTTTTGGAGTGCTATTTCACAAGGGATGTGTTTTGGATGTCTTAAGGTTTTATAATCTTTACTTTGTGGAGTGCTATTTCACAATAGATGTGTTGTGGATGTCTTAGGGGCTTATAATCTACTTTGTGGAGTGCCATTTCACAAAGGATGTGTTTCAGATGTGTTAGGTGCTTTTATTCTTTACTTTTTGGAGTGCTATTTCACAAGGGATGTGTTGTGGATGTCTTAAGGTTTTATAATCTTTACTTTGTGGAGTGCCATTTCACAATAGATGTGTTGTGGATGTCTTAAGGTTTTATAATCTTTACTTTGTGGAGTGCCATTTCACAAAGGATGTGTTTCAGATGTCTTAGGTGCTTTTATTCTTTACTTTTTGGAGTGCTATTTCACAAGGGATGTGTTGTGGATGTCTTAAGGTTTTATAATCTTTACTTTGTGGAGTGCCATTTCACAAGGGATGTGTTGTGGATGTCTTAAGGTTTTATAATCTTTACTTTATGGAGTGCCATTTCACAAGGGATGTGTTGTGGATGTCTTAAGGTTTTATAATCTTTACTTTGTGGAGTGCCATTTCACAATAGACGTGTTGTGGATGTCTTAAGGTTTTATAATCTTTACTTTGTGGAGTGCCATTTCACAATAGATGTGTTGTGGATGTCTTAAGGTTTTATAATTTTTACTTTGTGGAGTGCTATTTCACAAGGGATGTGTTTCAGATGTCTTAGGTGCTTTTATTCTTTACTTTTTGGAGTGCTATTTCACAAGGGATGTGTTTTGGATGTCTTAAGGTTTTATAATCTCTACTTTGTGGAGTGCTATTTCACAATAGATGTGTTGTGGATGTCTTAGGGGCTTATAATCTACTTTGTGGAGTGCCATTTCACAAAGGATGTGTTTCAGATGTCTTAGGTGCTTTTATTCTTTACTTTTTGGAGTGCTATTTCACAAGGGATGTATTGTGGATGTCTTAAGGTTTTATAATCTTTACTTTGTGGAGTGCCATTTCACAATAGATGTGTTGTGGATGTCTTAGGGGCTTATAATCTACTTTGTGGAGTGCCATTTCACAAAGGATGTGTTTCAGATGTCTTAGGTGCTTTTATTCTTTACTTTTTGGAGTGCTATTTCACAAGGGATGTGTTGTGGATGTCTTAAGGTTTTATAATCTTTACTTTGTGGAGTGCCATTTCACAAGGGATGTGTTGTGGATGTCTTAAGGTTTTATAATCTTTACTTTGTGGAGTGCCATTTCACAAGGGATGTGTTGTGGATGTCTTAAGGTTTTATAATCTTTACTTTGTGGAGTGCCATTTCACAATAGATGTGTTGTGGATGTCTTAAGGTTTTATAATCTTTACTTTGTGGAGTGCCATTTCACAATAGATGTGTTGTGGATGTCTTAAGGTTTTATAATCTTTACTTTGTGGAGTGCCATTTCACAATAGATGTGTTGTGGATGTCTTAAGGTTTTATAATCTTTACTTTGTGGAGTGCCATTTCACAAGGGATGTGTTGTGGATGTCTTAAGGTTTTATAATCTTTACTTTGTGGAGTGCCATTTCACAAGGGATGTGTTGTGGATGTCTTAAGGTTTTATAATCTTTACTTTGTGGAGTGCCATTTCACAATAGATGTGTTGTGGATGTCTTAAGGTTTTATAATCTTTACTTTGTGGAGTGCCATTTCACAAGGGATGTGTTGTGGATGTCTTAAGGTTTTATAATCTTTACTTTGTGGAGTGCCATTTCACAATAGATGTGTTGTGGATGTCTTAAGGTTTTATAATCTTTACTTTGTGGAGTGCCATTTCACAAGGGATGTGTTGTGGATGTCTTGAGGTTTTATAATCTTTACTTTGTGGAGTGCCATTTCACAATAGATGTGTTGTGGATGTCTTAAGGTTTTATAATCTTTACTTTGTGGAGTGCCATTTCACAAGGGATGTGTCGTGGATGTCTTAAGGTTTTATAATCTTTACTTTGTGGAGTGCCATTTCACAAGGGATGTGTTGTGGATGTCTTAAGGTTTTATAATCTTTACTTTGTGGAGTGCCATTTCACAATAGATGTGTTGTGGATGTCTTAAGGTTTTATAATCTTTACTTTGTGGAGTGCCATTTCACAAGGGATGTGTTTTGGATGTCTTAAGGTTTTATAATTTTTACTTTGTGGAGTGCCATTTCACAAGGGATGTGTTTTGGATGTCTTAAGGTTTTATAATCTTTACTTTGTGGAGTGCCATTTCACAATAGATGTGTTGTGGATGTCTTATGGTTTTATAATCTTTACTTTGTGGAGTGCCATTTCACAAGGGATGTGTTTTGGATGTCTTAAGGTTTTATAATCTTTACTTTGTGGAGTGCCATTTCTCAATAGATGTGTTGTGGATGTCTTAAGGTTTTATAATCTTTACTTTGTGGAGTGCCATTTCACAAGGGATGTGTTTTGGATGTCTTAAGGTTTTATAATCTCTACTTTGTGGAGTGCCATTTCACAATAGATGTGTTGTGGATGTCTTAAGGTTTTATAATCTTTACTTTGTGGAGTGCCATTTCACAAGGGATGTGTTTTGGATATCTTAAGGTTTTATAATTTTTACTTTGTAGAGTGCCATTTCACAATAGATGTGTTGTGGATGTCTTAAGGTTTTATAATCTTTACTTTGTGGAGTGCCATTTCACAAGGGATGTGTTTTGGATGTCTTAAGGTTTTATAATCTTTACTTTGTGGAGTGCCATTTCACAATAGATGTGTTGTGGATGTCTTAGGGGCTTATAATCTACTTTGTGGAGTGCCATTTCACAATAGATGTGTTGTGGATGTCTTAAGGTTTTATAATCTTTACTTTGTGGAGTGCCATTTCACAAGGGATGTGTTTTGGATGTCTTAAGGTTTTATAATCTTTACTTTGTGGAGTGCCATTTCACAATAGATGTGTTGTGGATGTCTTAGGGGCTTATAATCTACTTTGTGGAGTGCCATTTCACAAGGGATATGTTTCAGATGTCTTAGGTGCTTTTATTCTTTACTTTTTGGAGTGCTATTTCACAAGGGATGTGTTTTGGATGTCTTAAGGTTTTATAATCTTTACTTTGTGGAGTGCCATTTCACAATAGTTGTGTTGTGGATGTCTTAGGGGCTTATAATCTACTTTGTGGAGTGCCATTTCACAAGAGATGTGTTGCGGATGTCTTAGGGGCCTATAGTGTACTTTGTGGAGTGCCATTTTACAAGAGATGTGTTGCAGATGTCTTAGGTGCTTATAATCTTTACTGTGTGGAGTACCATTTCACAAGGGATGTGTTACGGATTCCTTAGGTGCTTTTCATCTTAACTTTGTGTACTACCTGACTAAAAAACTGATACTTGAAACCAAACCAGAGAGAGACAGCCAAACCCTGACTAAAAAACTGATTCCTGAAACTGAACCAGAGGGAGATGGCCAGACCCAGACTAATAAATTGGAAACAAAAAAACAATAGAAACCCTAGAAACAGGCAGGTGCAACCAGACTTAAGCCTACTGCTAGCGACAAAGATAATTATGAAACCCACCAAACAAGATCCCCAAGCTGTAAGCATATAAGATGCACGGCATTTGACATAGACAATGGCCTAATATCTAAAATCATTGAGGAAGACCACCCCAACAATGAAAAGATAAAAATCTTCTCCTTCCCACCAGAAGAAACTCCATTACTCACTACACAACACAAGCAAGACAAGGATCTCCCATTAACATGTGGCATTCATTTTCTGGACATTGAAAACCAGAACACACTTTCCCTTCCTCTACCACCTGTGAAACTAGCATCAGTATACCAGAGACCTCTTGATAGAAAAGTATCCTTTAACAACTTTATCACATCACAAGATGCTAAAGGAAATACACAAATTATTATACGCTTCTCATCTAAACACATAAACTGGAAGAAAAGACTACTGCGCTTCATGGAACTTGCAAATGAGTGCATCAAGTTCTCTGTGCTCTTCTCCATCAACTTAGAGAAGGCAATGAAGGCAATTAACCTGAGCGATGCAAGTATAAGAGAGCTCCTGCAAGTCTTTCTCCAGTTTTCATGCAATGCATATCTTCACCGAGTCAGAATGTATATAAAGAGAAAATACTTTAAAAAATAATTGATGATATCCTTGACAGCACTGTGAATAAAAATTAGAGAAAGATGTCAAGAGTATCTCCAGCAAGACAAGAAGCCATTTACAACCTGTGGAGAGTGACTTGAGGATCTCTCGCCTCACCATATCTTTACGACCCCCCTCAACCATTAGCAACACCTGACAAAGCCACCCACCTTTATACAGGCAGCTGTGCAAGAGCAGAAAGAACTGTGGAAAGCTAAAGAGAAAATCATCTTCCAGGAACTAAGTTTGGTTTACAAAGAATATGAAATAAATCACGTAAGTGAAAGAAATGAAATACAAGACTTCAGGGAAAAACCAAAAAGAAATATGTCATCATTGACCTATGCACTGGAAAACATCTAACAAATTAAGAAGTTAAAAAGCACCATCAGTTTGGCTTTGACGGAGCCCGATTAATTGAAAAACTTAAAGTAGATGAAAATGGTAAATACACAGTTACTCCTAATAGCATCACCATAAACTCCAACATACTCGTATCAGACGACACTCAACTGTTAAATGACTTGCCTCTCTTTAATAGTGTTAAAAAAATAAAAATTGACAGTGTAGGCAAAATTAATCTAAATCTTGTCCAGGGTGTGGAAAATGCACCTACATTCTTAACAACTACAAACATGGTGATCTCATTCTCTTCCCAACAAGAGACTCTGTTCAAGATTTTAGAAAGAGGTTAAGAAACAAATACCCAAACATCAAGAACACAACAATTAATGACACATTACAAACGGTTTACTCATTTATAATAAACTTGACTCAACACTTAAAACAAGGACAGAAATATGAGAGGCTTGTAGTAGAGGCCCTAATGATGCATGCAGGAGAAATACTCTGAGGCTGTACTGGCAGGAGTAAAAGAAACTATGCTTGTTGGGGACGTAAACCAAATCCCGTTCATCAATAGAGCAGAATCTCTTGAAGTTAAGTTCCATAACTTAACTGAAATAGCAACATTACCTGACATACTGGCTACAACATATATATGAACATTAAGTACTGCAGCGGTGCTTTCTAGATTCTATCCTCAAGGAATTAACACAACAAACAACGTTTTAAATGAACTAATGTTGCAGCCTCTTGATGGATTAGAGAGTCTTGAAAAGAACCCAGCAAGCCCTTCACATACCTACCTTGTCTTCAAGCAATCAGAAAAACACTATCTTATCAGTCTAGGCTACAAAAATACCTCCACCATCCACGAATTTCAAGGCAGACAAGCAGAAAACATGATTCGTACCTCAAACAAACAAGAAGACATCTACAACTCACAATCGCATTGCATTGTTGCTATTTCAAGATACACTAAATCTTTTATTTACATCACTGCATGTCAAGATGACACAATAAGCAAGTGGATCAAGCAAGCCAGCGCCCTGAGTAAAGAAGAGTTCATTAAATACACAAAAGACTCATGCACAGACAATCCACAGCTACAACCAACCCCAATCCCAACCATTGATGAACATAATATACAAACAAACCTATATCCTGAGAAGCAAACACCGCAACACCATTTTTTATTTCAAAATAACGACAACATGAAACTACAAGAACTACTTACTACATACGGCATTGTGAGAATGAACCTCCCTCCTACACGAATCACAAGTTAAACAGAAAAATCAATAGACTGGATCTGTACTAACATACATCCTGAGAACATACAAACTTCTGTCATCCTGCCTGGCTTATCTGACCATACAGCACAAACATTTTCCTTAAAACATCAAAAACAATCTCCAACACTGTAAAGGAAATAAAAAGACTATTTACCAATAGAGAATTAACACTATTTAAGGAAAAACTACAAACACAACAATGAGATCAGATCCTGATGGAAGAGGATGTCAACCTTGCCTACAACTCCTTCCACAGCACACTTCAGCTTATACAGAATTAAACCTGCCCTTTGAAACTAGTCAAAAGAAGACAAAATAAAAAGACAGGCCTGGGATTGATGAATGCAACCGACTTAAAAATGCGTACGTCAATGCTTTAGAAATAGAGCAACGTACTGGCCTGACAAGACACAAAGCACAAACAGCGGAAAGAAAGAGAGAATAAGACTTGAGACTGAAGCACCTGAGGCGAGAATGAACTGCAGCATGCATTAACGAAGCAGAAAATAAATCAAAAGCACTGTGGCAGGCAATAAATAATGAAAGAAAGGCAACCGCTAATACAAATTATCAGTTCAGCCTTCAGCTAAATCGAAAAACGACCATGGACCCACATGAAATAGCAAACTCCCTTAATGTATATTTTGAAACAATAGCAGAAAACACACTCCAAACAAACAATAACAACACTAATCTCACATACCTTGACCTAGTCCCAGCAACAAATGAACAGTTACAATTCCATTTAACAATTTTTGAAGAGTAAAAAAAAAGCTATAGACTCCTTAAAGCCAAAAACCTCTTCCGGCATTGATGAATTATCTGCAAAACTGGTTAAAAGATGTAAAGAAGAACTCACTAAAATAATACCACTCACTAATATTATAAATAAATCCCTAGAGCAAGGAATTTTCCCAACTGTTCTGAAGACCGCCAAAATATACCCAAAATATAGAAAAGGACCACAAAGTGAACCTGGAATCTATAGGCCAATATCCATCATCCCAACATTCTCAAAAATAATTTGCCTAGCAGGACTACACTACCAAGAAAGTTTCCGGGAATCCTTTAAACAACTAAAAATCCTCACAACAATCTCACTCTACATCCGGGAAACCATTCTACATGCAGTCACCTCACAACAGTTAAGACATCATGAACTACATACATACAACACAAGACATGCCACAAATTTCATACTGCCACTACACCACCTAACGCTTTTTGAGAAGAAACCTTCATACAAAGGAGCGCTGTTCTTCAACCACTTGCCCCATCATCTAAGAAGCCAGCCACCTCAATGTTTCAAGAACCAACTGACGAAATGGCTCCAAGAAAGACCCTACTACTCAGAGTCAGAATTCCTGAACACCTGACACAGCGCCGCCGCTGACAAAGAGCTTTCTCTGGACATCAAAATGACAACTTTGTATTACATAACTATAAAAAAAAACTTATGCATTGTATAACTTTGACAAGCTAAAATCTTTTGTTTGACACATGTACTATTCTCTATGAATATGTAAATAAAGAATATTGTCTATTGTCTACCTTTTCACAAGAGGTGTGTTGCGGATGTCTTAGGTGCTTATAATCTTTACTTTGTGGAGTGCCATTTCACAAGGGATGTTTTGCGGATGTCTTAGGGGCTTATAATCTGTAATTTGTGGTGTGCCATTTCACTAGGGGTGTGTTGCAGATATCTTATTCATTTATCTCTCAACAAACATGAATACATAAGGGTATTGCAAATATTGTAATGATACACTTTTGTGGAAAATAAAACAATGAATAGTTTAACAATTGATATCTGCAAACAATACAGCTATTATCAGGTTTTACGTGTAACAGATGAATTATGTGATTTGTATTATAATATTTATGATGTAGTATGAATGATATGACAATTACATATTTATTTTACAGTTTATGAAATGTTGACACATCCCTTCGAGACTCGGTCGGACAGCTTCTACTTTGTGGATGACCGCCTTATAATGCACAACAAGGCTGATTATTCTTATGATGGAGGGGATTACAATGCTTTGTAAATTGTCACATTCTCAGCTTTTATAGACTTTTATAGTTTGTTTAAACGACCCTTTGAGGACTGGTGAATGATAATTTTGTCTATTACAAAATATCTTAAAGAATTCCAGATGATAAGTTGTTTGCTAATAAATTTAGTTTATAGTTCAGGAGATACATCCACCAGTGCTATGAAAAATTAAAGCTGACAGTTTTAGAATTGAGATTGTAAATTATATCCACTTTGTGTTTCATTTATTTCAAGGCAGATTTATTGTGTCTGTAATAGTCTGTCGTCCATCAGTCTGTGGACATGAAATATGTTAACCTACCGAAAAACTGTACAGGCTAACTCTTTATAGTTTGTTACTGCAATATGAAAATGAGGCATCCAAATAAATTTGATCAATGCAAATTTACACAAAGGCAAAATACAACAAATTTCGTTCGGGATATCTTGAGCCTTAGGCTCAAGATTTGTTTTAGAAAACGAAGAATTGTTGGTGCAAAGGTAAATTATTGGTCCAGACTGTTGAAAGCTGTCAGATGCCCGCTGTTCTCTAGTTACTTGCACAAGCAATTTCTGTCTATGTACTCCCTAATTTGCCCCCTTTTACACTTTTTAAATGTTGTATTATTTCATTTCTACTTCCGTGTTTCAATGAAGGGTGCTATAGTTATAAGAAAATTGATAGAAGCAAAAATATTCATAGTGTTGCTCATTTTTTTTGTTTTTTTTATGATATGGGAGGTAGAAAATAGCATGGAAGCTTAAACAAGTTCAAATGTGCATTTGCAAAATGTTTGTTTAGCAGTAATAATTCTCAAAAGAATATAAAATGCTTTTAAATTATTGATAAAACGCTAAACAAAGTGGATATCTATAGCATGATGATTTTGTAAATATTTACTTGAACTCAAATTATTTGTTTGTTCTCACTGTTTCATCCTGTTAATATATTTGTCATAAATTATTTATTATAAGATTTGCAATAAAAACACAGCTGGTCATCAAAGGGTTAGTTTAGATAGCACAAATGTTTATTATCTAGATACTGTATTAAAATGATCCTCGTTAAATAATATTTAAATGTTCACATTTTTTAAAAGATGTGTTACATTTAGTGCAGTTTTTTACTGTGGATTTCACACCACAATAAAACAGTGTTTTAAGTCTGTACTCAGCTCTTTAAATTTTGAAACCAGAGAATTAACTTTTAATTAATAGCAGTTTAGTTAGGCTAAGCCTGAATTATTGTTATAAGTGTACAGTAAACAGTTGTAATAAAGCCAGAAGGTAAAATAACAAATAAGATCAAAAACCTTTCAATTTAATTTTTTATAAAGAAAAAAAAATAAAACATCAATTTGCCCAGGAACAGAATATGTAAATGCATACTTGAGACTTTCTCAAGAATTCATGGTCCAGACAACTTGATCAGTTAAATAAAGAATATGAAGGAATTTTGATAAGCTTTTTTTTAAGTATTCATATAAAAACAAAATCGACTGATGCCAATTTAACAAACTAATATCACCCTGTATTTCATTACCAAATCCAAGATTTTTTGATATTGATGTGGAAAAATGGACATGCAAAGATATTGAAGGAAATACCTCATAAACAGTACGGTAGATTTCCATTTAATTTAAACTTCTTTTCTGAATTACAAATTTTGTTTTCTTCAAAAATATGTATTCTTGGTAGTTTTCTTAGTTCCTCCAGTCACCAAAAATGACAAAGACAATAAACCTGAGTCTGACTGCCTGGCACTTATGAATGTGTTGTATTATATTGATTGAATACTTTAGCACAGTTTGAGGGTATTAAACAAATTTCTGCATCTAATAAACACAGCGATTAAAACATACAGTCATTTCATTGTTTTCTGCAAATGCTCAAAAGTATTTTTTAATAGAATATATCGGGAGTCAAATATCAAGGATTAAAACTTAATATAAAATTAAAATCACGATGGGCAATTGTTTTTTAAAAATATTAATATAAACCCCTTTTATTCATTATTCAACAAATAAGAATTGTGATGCCTTATTGTACTGGTTAGACAAAAATGTCCTTTCTCAATCTTCACCTTTAGTAGGTTTACTAAAATATTTGTCATAAAGATTTCTCTGTAAAATTGTGTTTAATAAATTTATATTTCGTCAAAAAAAGTATATATTTAACATGTGAAATAATTAATACAAAAAACATTAGTATTGGCAGTGATATAGGTGTAAATGAGTTGCTAACACATTCTTTGGCGGTTTTAGGCTCAGAAGTATACTATGCAATTTAAATTGATTAGTTTATTCCTTTTTATTGATTCTGTTCTTGGAAACGAGGTAAAGAAACTGATATAAGAGCTTGAGATTGGCAGGCCTAAATGTGTTTCAGTTTGTTTAATTACTCATGTACAAAGACTTGCCTACTTATTTTATAACATGTGTTGCATTCCTAGTACCTTTGTAAGTTTATTTAAGTAATTTGTCACAGTCACTAGTATTAAGGTAATATATGGTTGCTTTATTTTTTCAAGAAGTAGTCACATATGTTTGTTATTTACAGAATATTTCAAAGATATTTTCTCAATCCATGTTTCACGTGCCTATAAAATAATTTTTACCTCTGACATACCTGCAAGCACATCTTGCACAAAATTGTCTGTATATGTGGGGATTTTCAATCGTAATGCGAAATCTTAATGTTATACTGGTCTAATCTCTGTCATGTATAACATTTATATTCTACGAAGTGTCAGTAAATAACATTTTTTTCTGACACACACTGAACACAGGTTGTATGATTGTTGAAGCTCTTTTTACTTATTGTTGCTGAAATTCTGCATGAAATAACAATTTAATATTACTAAAATGTTGAGTCCTTTCATTCATTAAAACATTTTTTATAACTTGCATTTAAGATAACAGATAAAATTGTTTATTTCAAAGCCAACTTAATAAATTAAAAGAAACTTAACTTAAATCATTTCAATAAAAGTAGAATATATTTTACTAAACACATATTTTTCAAGGAATTTCCTTTTTTTATGTTAGATCTGTTATTTATGTGTCACCAATCACTTAAGAACCTAAGAAAACCCATAGCAGAAGTAAATAGAAAGAATTTAAAAGATTTAAGAATTTTACTTACAAAAGTTATTTTCTCAAGTTTAAGATTTGTGTCTGAATTAAGAGTATAAAACTGAAAATAAATTCCCCACAAGAAATATGAATATATATGTAAATACAATTAGTTAAACAAATGTTTCATTGAATACGGTCAGTGGTAAAGATGAGCTTAAATATTTTAGATGTATCAGTATTTTGTGTTGATCTCATTACTGGTATTTTCAGTAAAGTAATGTAGTACGCCTTACAACTTTCTCATAACATTTACATATTGTTGTTTGTTGAAAGTAATGTGTTACCAAATTGATCTGGTCATAAAAGTGCAAATAAAAGATTTTTTTAAGAATACTGTTTATTTGTCATAAAACCCCACCCAGTTTAGTCAAAATTATACAGTTGGTATAAAATTACACATGTTGTGTAGAAAATGTAATTTTATTTTTCAGACAAACAGTGCTGTACTTGAGCTATGAAATGGTATTACGAAATTTTGACTAGCCTTTGTTAGGTACTTCCTTGATAATCAATTTTTTGTTTTGTATTTGTTTTGTTCATGGTAGAAATATTTTTAATTAATTATAATATTTGAGTTTCCATTTGAAAATGTTGCCCTTCTATCCCTATTGTTTTGGTCTGTGTGTGTGTGGGGGGGGGGGGGGGATTTGTTGAAACTCTCACACATTCCAAAAACTACCATTTTCAGTCAGATGCAATCCTCAGAGGATATTATTCTATTTGTTTGTGTTCAACAGTTAATAGAGGAGTGCAGGACTTAAAGTAACACCAAGCCAAATTCAAATACGCTCATATAAAATAATAAAAATATAAATATTTTATATGAGTCATATAGTACCTGTACTCATACAGTGGTGATGACCCACCCAAGCATGTACGATGGTGATGGTCCATCCATACATTTACAGTGATGATGACCCACCCAAAAACGTACGATAGTGATCATTACCACCGTACGTGTATTGGTGGGTTATTATCACGGTACATATATGGGTTGGAGGGTGGGTTATAAATACTTTCTTTTTCTACAGATCAGTTTTGATGTTAATTTAGAAATAAATGTTTGATGTGAGATTTTTATAGTATTGACAGAACCACTCAGCTGACCAGCAGGTTTAGTTCAATAGGACACACTGAATTGGAGAATCCAATAACAGGAAATATGGAATGAAAGTAAGTATGCACCCAAATAGTATCAAAAAAATGCTTTACTCAAAACAGCAGTACTGAGGCATACGGATCCAACTTGTGAACATTTTCAACAATTTGTTCAATTCAACAATGGTTCAAAAACCTAATAAGGTGCCAGTGGCACTGAAACACTGTTGTGTGATTTGTCTGTATTATTTTTCTTGTTTATTGTGTTACTGTCGATGCAGAAATTACGCACCCGAGTTTGAAGGTTGTTTTCTAAGGAACTATGAGGCCTGCGAAAAATCTAATCATATTCTTGTTTTCCTCGTTTGATTGTACCTTATGACATATGCATTTTTTTTATTTTAGTTAAAGTTTTAATAATTTATATCCTAGTTGGAACAAAATAAGTACTGGAATTTTAACTACTTTTCACTGTACACCAAGTTTACATCGTTATTACTCAAAAATCCGGTAATGTATTGCATTTATATTTTAATACCTGATTGATAGGAATGTTTTCTTTAAATTTTAGGATTGTAACTTTTGGATAAAAAAATTTCCTAAATCATTGTCTTCTTTCTTTTAGAGGTCGTAAAATTAATTACTTGGTCTTGTTGTAATGCTTATGACATGTATAGTTACAATACATTACTATCATGGGTAAATGCAATTATTTTATATTCATTTTAATCAATTTAAATTTATCATTCTTAAGTTATTTTTAGTTGATTTAACTCGATTTAAAATTATTGCTTTTACTTACACATATTAAAATAATATAGCATAACTATAAATGTATTAAGAATTACAACAAAACCAAGTAATTAATTTTACGACCTCTAAAAGCCAAGATAACAAAGTTTCAGGAAATTGATAAGAACTTTTTTCTCAAAAATTTAAAATTCTAAAATTTAAAGAAAATGTTCTTATCAACCAGGTATTAAAATATAAATGCGATACATTACTCAAGAGTTTGAGTAATGACGGTGTAAACTTGATATACAGTGAAAACTAGTTGAAATTCCAGTACTTTTTTTGTTCCGAGGATAAAAATTATTGCAACTTTTTTTAAATTTAAAAATTCATAGGTACAATTAAACGAAGAAAACTATGGTGCGATTAGATTTTATTTTATTTAATTTTATTTTATCACAAACATGTGACAAAGGCTAAAGGAACTTTGATTAATGAATATTCTCCCCACTTAGACCATTCTGTGTGTATGGGAAGGAGGAGTCAACAGTAAGCCGTTATGAAAACATTTAAAATACTACAAATAACAATTTCTGCAATTTTAATAATGAACTCTTAACGTCAGAATAATTTTTCATAGTGACGCTAAAAACGCTCCTGAAAAAAGATGGAACTATGTATATAGTATAAACTATAATAACAATATTTTTTATCGTACAAAATTTAACATTACTTTGAAATGATGAAAATACATAAAATTATTATAAATATACTGAATGGATCACCTTGATAAGTACCAGTTTTGGAAGAAAAGTTCTTAACCCATTGAGGTAGTAGTTATTTTTGCTATGTTGCTCTAGTGGGCAGCAATTAAAATTTGTGAAATTGTAAGAGTATAGTAGAACTGATATAACTTTTTTTATGTTATTGATAGAGTAATGAAACTTGCTTTATTGTTATTCTCATAGAATTTGCTGTAATAAAATGTATACCTAAACTTTCTATAGTAAATATTTGTTTGTTTGTTATTATTAATAAATTTATAATAACAAATTTAGTTTTGAAATTTCAAAAGTAGACTAATTTTTTTTATTTTAAATATTTTTTTATATGAACAAACCATTTATTTTATGAAAGTACATATATTTTTGTACATAAAAAGTTACGATAACATATATTTTGAAATATAGTTTTCCTAAAAAAAATAATAAATAAAATTTAGGCTACTGTGGCTGATTTTCATTGTTTCTAATGTAGCAAAGCTGTTGTTATAGAAATTTCAATAATGGTGTCTTACAGCAACAATTTATTATCTTGAAAAACTATATTTATATAAAAAACACTATTTACAACACAAAATACTTTCAGGAACATTTGATTCAATTTCGTCAGCATCACTCTCGTCGTCATATTCAGAATTATGGATATGCGAACTCATACACCGGGGAATTATTACATCGTCTTCACTATCAGAGTTTTCACTACCACTTGAACCAAACTCGTAATCACTATCCAAATATAAATCTAATTCTGAATCACGCAATATTTTCCGATTCATATCACAACCGCAATTATTACATTCACAACGCACATACCCAAAACAACTTCGCGAGCAGACGAAAACAAACTGGCCAATGCCAAACAATAAAACAAATAACAGCTGATTGAACCGTGTATATTCTGCGGACAGCAACAAAATCAAAGGCATTTAATTCTTAAATGTCACGGAACAGCAATCCACCACTATCTGTTGAAAAACCTAGCAACTACGATCACAACTGCGTCATTAAAACTTGCGACGTGCTGGGCACGTCAGACGGCACCCGGTCCCGCGGAAACGGGACGTGCCTGGCACGTCGAACTACCTTAATGGGTTAATTATTATAAAAATATAAATTTGGAAAAATTAAACTTTTATGGTAAAAAGGCATTATGGGATGTATGTATACATCTTACTATTTTTATACATATGGGGATTAAATGAGCATCTCAGCCAAGGCTGTAGCCAAAGGGGGAGGGGGTCAGAACTCCCCCCCCACTGAAATTTCAGGAAAAACGTAATGTCTTGTTAGAAAGAAACCAACAAATCCTATCAAGTGAAAGAACGGTGTAATGCACAGCGCGTCCCGCCAGGCCGGTTACTCACAGGGCGGTTTTTGCTGTCACGGCAAATATGCCACTGCTGGCATAAAATCTTTGTTTCAGAGCATCAAAACTGCCGCTACAGCCGGTATGACTCGTAGACCTTCGGCTAGTTTGCTGTTCCTCAGAGAATGTCGGTTTTCAGCCAGTGTTATATAGACCATTTTGTTTAAGGATTTGATTATTTATTTTAAGTTAATATAACTAATTAGTGTAGGGCTACAATGAATATACAATACATCCTAGTTATACAGATTTATCGATTACACGAGATTAGAAGAAAATATTTGCTTCATAGGGTACATGAAATTTATCAAGGAAGTAAAATTTCACATACTCAAAATTTTGTTGCAACATTTATTAGTTTTTTTGATTTACATAAAATATACGAGAGTCGTCCAGAAAGTAAAGAACGATTGTGCATCACATGCGGCGCCGATCCCCCACCACTGCGACTGCGTGCACGCTAGTTACCTCTGGCTGTCCTGTCAGTGTGAGCCGAGTTTCATTCCTGTGCGGTCACGCATCTTTGCTCTGTAAAATTTCAAAATGGCGGCGCCCATTGAAAATCCCGCCAAATTGATGGCAACTGTTTTTTGGGACTGCAAAGGTTTAATCCATGTCGAGTTTTTGCCAAGGGGAGAAACGATAAATTCAGAAGCCTATTGCGAAACCCTTCAAAGACTCAGACATGCAATACAGAACAAAAGACGTGGCATGTTGTCAAAAAAAAGTGTTTTTGATCCACGACAATGCTCAATCCCATGCATCGGTACGAACCCAGCAAGAACTTCAAGGTCTAAAGTGGGAAATTGTTGGACACCCTCCCTATAGTCTGGACCTCGTGCCTTCAGATTACCATCTGTTCCCGAAACTGAAAACATTCTTGGGTGGGAAGCAGTTTGGAAACGATGAAGAACTGAAAGAAGAAGTGACATCCTGGCTCATATCTTTGGCGGCTGAAGAGTATAACACCAGCATTGAAAAACTGATTCCTCGGTACAATAAATGCTTTGACAACCAAGGCAACTTCATTGAGAGGTAGGCTAGGTTAATGTGAGCATGTAAATAAAGTTCTGTGTTGTTATCTTTCGTTTTTAATTTTTTATACCAAAACGTTCTTTACTTTCTGGACGACCCTCGTATTTCCGAATAAAGCATCAAAATATGATAATAGCTGTTGTGCTTATTATTACTATTTCGTTGTCAATATAATCTTTATTCTTAAGTGTTTTATTAAATATGATAACATGCCTAACCTTCTCCCAAATACTAAAGGCATTTTCCAGTGTATGCTGTAAAGTGTTAGTTTTACAAAATATTACCAATGAGTACATATCTCTACATAGATGTGTATTCATTGATATTACTGAGAAAAAATTTAACTTATTTATTTAAACAATGTTACAGTAAATACAAAACAGAAATATACAACATTTTAGTAGCTGATATGTATAACTGAAAATAAATGATAATATGCCACTTCTTTATAAAATAAAAAAAATACATATTTGAATTGAAAAATATGAACTTTTATAACCCAAGACATGACATGTTATCATACATTATATGAAACCTGTCACAATTAAAAAAAAGATGATTGATGAACAAAGAAAATAAGCACATATTTTTTATTTTAGGCATTAGCAGGTAGCTTAGAAAACTATATTGAATCAAAGATATTAACACGCCGTTATCATTATCACAGTAACTATAAAAAAAAAACAAACTGATCTGTGTGCAAGCACCCATACGCTGTGTGCAAGCACCCATACGTTAATACTTGAGAGGCGACAGCAAAATTGCCGTTGAAAGTAGTGCCGGCCCGTGGCTGCACATTGACCGCCAACGCCAATATTTGCTGGATCATGTTGCAGCCCAGCGTACGTGACAGAAATTTTGCCGCGACGGCACAATAACCACCCTGTAACTGGCCTCACACTTGCCGTCCTCCTCTCCTCCTTCACCTGTCACCCTTACCCCATTAGCTGGTAAATATTTGTAAATACAATAGATGAAACAAGCATAAGTACTGTGAAGTGTGTGTTTTGACTTTGGGCGAGAAATAAGTTTCGTTAACCACTTTGATATACTGTATTGTCACTTTAGCTTCATAGGTTTTTTAATTCAGTTATTAAAATTTATATTTATGTATAGCCGATAGGCCTGTAAACTAGATGAATTAACCATAACACTACTCAGTTTTGTACACAACATTCTTTGTTTAAAAAGTTGTCTACTTGCATGAGAAGGAAAATGTCCGAAGACGGTTACGTTTTAATTAAGAAACTCAACTTTTGGAACAAACAGGATGGTATACGACTGATGTTTACCCACCCCACTTAAACATGACTGACGTTGAAAAAGGTTACATACAATTAGTATGACTAAACCATTTCAGTTAAATGTGAAAATTTCAAGTATTTTTAATAATGAATTTACCTACAAAGCAGTGGTTAATGCAGTGAAGTTTACACCCAATGGATGTATGATCCATTTGAAAGGTAACAAAAAGTTCTGTATTGTATTGTATTTGAAGTAATTTATGTGTTTAAAGGAACTTGATATTAGGACCACTACAAAATGGCTTTGCCGACAACTCCAGTGGAATGCTATGTACAGTGACACTATGTGGTCACCAGATTAGGCCTACTTTGATCTTTAAACTTCACACATCGCCGATCCTTACTAATTAGTTAAAAATTAGTAAGGAACTCAAATATTCCTACGCTAGTGTCAATAATGTTGTCTAAATTTCATCCAGTTAAAGTTTAGTTTAAGGGAAGTAGAAATCTAAATTGTGATAAGTATTGTTTTTACTATGGATAATTGAGAATTGAAAACCTTTTTCAAAATTTACATTACGACTTAAGAAATATTTAGTAAGTGTTCCACTTTATTCATTTGGGGATTTGGATCCCCAACAAAGGTTGGTGTGATGGTTCACAATCGCCTCACTTTCACATAAAAAAAATATCATTAAAAAATTATTAGAAAACTTTAATTTCATTTTGAAATAAACATTATTGATATATTGTAAAATAATCCGAATAGACTGGGCATATAGTAATAAAGTGTAAATTAATAATTGGTGTGTGTCAGGGTGAGTAATGTTGTCAAGAGATGGTTATTGTGAAGGCACTAAATGTAAAAGTGGTAAAATCTCGTAAACTTTCAACTTGTTTGTTTAGATTATATTTAAATAATATTGTTTGTTTAGATTATATGTAAATATGACACTATTTAATTGTGCTATTTTGTGCAAATACAAATAAAGATGTTTTGAATTGAATTAACTATCTTTTTAAATGAACACTTATAAACAGATTGGCTTACAATAAACTTATTTTAATCACTGGTGCTAAATTTATGACGAGTGATTAAGTAATAAATTAAGAAACGGTGTTTGCATGTTCCATTGTTTTCTAAATATCTCTATATAATATTTTGAGGGAATGTATAAGTCTTTGTGATTCTTCTCTGTATCTTGTTAATTGCTAAACTCTTAACTTGTTTAATCATACACCAATTAAATTAAACCGTGTTATTCAAATGTTTAGTATTTTATTGGGTTTTTATACAAAGTAAACTTTTTTACATAATCATACCCAATCTTGAATTTATTGTACTTGAAATGTGAAATAATAATGTAAATAGTAAATAATAATAATAATAAAATCACACTATACCAATATTACACTATATTCTTTTACTATTAAAAAAAATTATTTTTCTCTACAGGGATACAATAATGTCGACTAACCAAACCCCCTCCTGAATTTTTTTTTCTGGCTACAGCCTTGATTTCAGCAGCCTCATGACCCCTTTGTTTCAGCCATTCAGTCACCTTTCTTTATAAATAGCAACACTGGAACCCTCTAAATTAGAAACTTCATGTAAAATGTTTAACCATTTGACCACCAAGAGCTGATGAGGTCGGATTTGTAGTTAGTATCCAAAACCGCCAGAGTCCGACTACAACGGCTCACCACTTCGTAGCCAGAACCGCCGAAGGCTGATCTCAGTGCCACGCACTGTCGGGTGAAAATCGCTGTGAGCCGATCTAATTGGCTTTTAGTGATTTTGCCATAGTTTCGTTATTTATAGGAATAAATAAATAAATGGCAAATCTTGAAGGAGGGGAATGGACACTCTTTAAGACAATAGCCTCAACAATGTTTATTACATTAAATAAATTAACATGCGATAACAATAATTATTGACATTGATGAATATGTCAGTGGATTATCAGCTGGTTTGTGCAAAATATAAACACACAGTCAATATCTTATACATAGTATAACTAAAATTGTATTGAATAAACTTGTTATTAAACTTTAAAACTTACGAGTTTCAGTAAATTTTTACATATTTTTGTGGTGAAAATTATCTTTTCTCACACACTCCTGGGAATCTTTGAATTGTTGGTGTAACAATTTACATATATTTTGAGATAAATAACAATTATGAGTGATGTTATAATTAATTTGTGTTACATTAGCTTTTTTATTACATTTCAGGTACTTCTGGAATAATACATTACAATATGTTGAAAAATAATGCAAGTAGGCTACATAAGTAAGCATTATATTGATTGTTGCACAATATACAAACTTTCTTAAAATAAAAAAAATCGATGTTATTTATGAGTATTTCTGGCTTAAATTCACAGGAAACTTTTTCATTAGTTGTTTTACAATAAAACACAAGAGTTTTAGGTTTATTTTAAAGTATTAATAATGTTATTGAAATTAAAAAGTAAAAAATTTTAACTTGATTTTGTTAGTTATTTTGTTTGGCAGTTCTGGGATACAAAACATAAGTATAATTCCTTGGTGGTGAAAGTGTTAATCTAGGAATTTCAATATTTGAATGCATTTTATTTCTCGTAGAATAATTGTGCTGTATCTGATTTAAATATTAAACTATTTTTTTGAATAAGAAATAATAATTTTTGTATGTACAACTGTCTTATATTGAAGACAGGAAACTCTTCAAAAACTACTGGTTGGATATCTTAGGGG
>JAQJVL010007005.1:0-25954 GCA_035578905.1 Stictocephala bisonia | reverse complement strand
AAAACATTTGTTTAAGATACAACTGTAGTATAGTAACCCAAATTTAAATAATATATACACTAGAGTCATATGTATTTTTTTATTTGTTTTATTTTTAATCATGTGTAATGATTCATCTGAACAATATTTATGTATGCCTGCCCTCTCAGAGCCAGTCTCAGTTCTAACTGGCTGATCTCATTTTTGAATCAATAGCTAGAGTGAATGACTGTTTTGTATAAATAACATCATGTTAAGCATTTCTTGTTGCCTAGTTTTAAGTAATTTTGTCTTAAAAGTAACTTAAAAGCCTGATTTGAATCCTCCTTGTAACTGCTCAAAAAGAAAGTGTCAACACAAACAAAATTAAGTGTTCCACCCAGTTCATCTTCAGCAAACAAAATTAAGTGTTCCACCCAGTTCATCTTCAGCTGCCCCACTATATGTCATACAAACTAGGCCGGCTCTATTTTCATTGTTCTTTGATTATTGATAGAAACTGCAATACATTATAATTAATTAACTATAAACATGTTAAGGCCTAAAATTATACTCATTTTAAGTTTGAAATCCTAACCAACAATAATTAATTAAAAACTGTTGGTCATTCACTGATGCAATGATTTACGTATGCTAAATTGTAAATGCTCTGTTAAACATAATACATTAAGTATTATATTTAGGAAGTACAGAAGAATACGAGCAAGACGTTTAAACTATTCCCTATACTCAAGCTTAACAGCCTGTTTTCCCATGTAAGATTCAATTCGAAACTCAAGCTTAAACTGTCATTCACTGTTGCACACACCCTACTTACATTTCAATATTTATGAATAACAGATACAGTATACAGGGTGTCTACCGGTCACGGAAGTCACGGAAGTCCCGAAAAGTCCCGTATTTGTATGAAGGGTCACGGAAGTCACCAAAAGTCACGAATTTTTATTCGTAGGTCACCGAATTATGGACAACTTTTTCTATTATTATTTTGATTTTTTTCGCTCAATGATGGTTTTTCAAACGTTTTGATTCAGTTGATCGTTCGTCAACGTCAACAGTGATACATCGATGCGTGTATACGTTGAGCGTAATATTGTGTAGAGTAGAACACAGAAAACATAAGGAAGGCAGTGCACATGGAAGAAATAAGAATGTTTTTAGATGGAATGAGAAATGCATAAGAAAGTTCGACGCGATTGGCTGTTGTCTTGGCAACGTAATTTCGTCACGAGCTCATGCGCAGAGACTCGGAAATGTGTTCTACTATTCGCTATGCGCCGTACTTTCAAACACCTGTTTTCGTGAGTTTGTTTTGTTTGCCATTCTTTTCCTTGTTCCAAGTTGGTTCGTTTCGTGAGAGGTCCAACCTCTCAGACCATACCGGTATTGGCGGTATTCAACCAGTGAATCGTGACCGACTATAGCTTGAATAAAGCAAGTGTCTTGAAATGGGTCTAGAATTGGCTGTATTTTCACGAGATATGCTTTTCATTCCGCGAAAATAACGTATTTTACCGAAAAATTCGAAAAAACCAATGTCAGAACTTTTAGTATTTTTGTCATATTTCCGTTAATTTAAATGGTATTTTAATCATCTTTTTTTTAGTTTGATGTGTTTTATTGCGCTGAATACAAATTTGAAAACTATTTTGGTCTATTACAAATATTTCTCGAGAAATAACGGAAAAACTACTATCGCGGCAGATCGCGATTAGCGGCCATTACGCGATCATTATATACAACAACTATTTATCACAAAAACCAAATTCACCTATATTCCCGCCAGAGTGACGGCCGGCAGGCCGTCACGGAGGCCAAACGCTCGAATTTAACGCAAATTACGAATTTTTGTTTAGAAAATAGACAGTTAAGATAAGTTAGGTTATGTTTGGTAATGTCGTAAAAAAGTGCATTTTTCGAGCTGAAAAAATAATTTTACTACAAAACCAGTTATATATTTGTGTTCAGCATAAAAAATATGAGAAATGGAAAAAAAATTATCGAAAAATAACGATTTTTAAAAAAGTTGGTTTTTTCATTATTAGATAAAAAACTTGTTTTTCGATTTTTTCGGTAAAAAACGAGTTTTCCGCGGATGAAATCAAACTCCTCAAGAGATATAAACTCATTTTTCACACTTTTTTAACATGAAACCGTATTTTCAGAGGTGGCAAGAAAGTGCATGATTACCTTTAGGCCTAACATTTGTAGTTCCAGTACTGCAGCCAGTAGTACTGTAGATAGTTCCTTAAGCCAGCAAGGAAGTAATGAAGCAATTTTAACACTGCCTTCTACTTCAAAAACTTCATTAATTGAGGTTAGCCAACAATCAGATTTTTCGTCTTTGGCTGAAAAAAAAAAATAGCCCTACTCCAGTCCTGACTAGTTTTCTTATGTCTGACAAAGCAGCAGATGGACATTATGATAAATTATTGGTGTTCAGAAAAAAAAAAAACATGGTTAGCACAAGGTACCTGACTTCAACATTTTTAGAAAGGTCTTCTGCTGTTGATATAAATTGACTACTACTTTAGGGGAATTCAACTTGCCACTGAATAAGTTAACTCAGCTGTCTACTGACGGACCTAACGTCAATCTTAAGCTTATTTTTGACCTGAAAACTCACATGAAAGAGTCCCTTGTTAATAATATGGAGATTATAGATGTTGGCACTTGTTCACTGCACATCGTTAACAATGCTTACAAAACTGCACATAGTAAAGTTGGCTGGAAATTAAACCAGTTTTTGAGGGCTTTGTATAGGCGTTTTAAAAACTACACTTCCAGAAGGTGCCTGGGCCTAAGGTTTTTCCAAAAAATTCTGTGCAGTGAGATGGACAGAAAACTCCAGTGTTATAAGAAGGTGCTTAGACATTATTCCTTCTTTAAAGCAATATTGTAACACCATTGTTGAACCCCCTGCAACAAAAAACTTAAACATAGTTAAGTCTTCTTGCATGATGACAAAACTCGGGAGGCTAAACTTCATTTCTCAGCCATGATTGCAGAGGAGTTAGAAGTATTTTTGACATATTTTCAAAGGAATGATTTCTCTAATGAGAGGCCTGGCCAGTAAAATAATCAAAAATAAAGTTATTGCAACGGCCACCACAGCTTATAAATTAAAACAAATAGATCTAGACAAGTTTGAAAATTTTCAAACTCTGGATAACATTGATATTGGCTTTGGTGCAAGATCTGCTCTTAGAAATATTGAAGAAGTTCATGTCCAGACTTTCAAGCTTTATTGTAAAAAATTTATTTTGGGAATTTACCAAACTTGTTTATTTTGGAAAAAAAAAGTTGAAAACTCATATTTTTAAGACAAAGTTCCAATAAATGGTTTATTTTACTGTTTATACTATGCATTTTTAAGTGTTTTGTTTCTTAATGTTATTATTATTCAATAAATATTTGTAAATATTTTACTTAATTACATGCAGAGGAAGCAAAATATATCATATGTCCATATCAAATGTCTGAACGTTGAAACCACCTAAAATTTGTTAAGTCACCGAATTTCAGAAAATTGGTCACCAAAAGTCACCAAAAAGTCCCCGATTTTTTTATCAGCCCACTGGTAGACACCCTGAGTATATTATACTTGACGTTTTCTCATAATATGTCGAAAATATCCAATATTTATCCTCAGTGATTTTCTTGAAAGGCTTATGAAATATAGTGAACAATTTTGCTATACCATTTATTAAAATTAGGGTACAAAAACTCCAATGGCATTTAAGTGGTACATTTTAAAAGTGATACATAATACAAATACACAGAAAACGAAGAACTTTGTATGCTTTAAACTATTGAATGTTTATAATACAATAATACGTTAAATTATTGAAGGGAAAATTTAATTATATCTGAATAAAAATCTGAAAATATATAGTCTTAACTGGATTTTCTGTAGAATTGTTCTTTTTCGATGGAGGGAGAATACTATTTTGTCTGGCATCAGATGATCATAATAAAAAGAAACAGGTCTTTACCTGTTTTTTCTTACTATTTAATAAAACCTTTGTTTTATTGAAGAACATCCAGTCACTTCTATTTTTGCCAACAGTTTGATGCAGCATTCTTATCTAGAAAAAGTACCCCGTCACAGATTATAGTTATAACGATGCATTGCATATGGGAAGAGAATGTTTAAGAACTTATTCTAACAACAGTTATAGGATTACTAGACGCAGCACCATAGTTCCAGTTTGCTTATGATAACACTACGTCTTGGTGGTATGTACCATTTACTACAAGTGTGTCATACACTTGTAGTGTACTCTGTGCATTTATTAAGTGTGCCACTTTAGTATATTCTTCCATTGTCAATTGATAATGAATGTATGAAGTGAAGGCAAAGAAACCTTGAATACACTATCTAGGAAATATATTCTTGAATAGTACACCAATTGGCACTTTAGTTTGCCCTTTTGGACGGGAAATACAACTTAAGATAATAAGCGTAAAACTAAGCAGACAACAAAAAGTAAATATGTAATATAATTAGAAACAAATGTTGGGCATTACGAGAAATATTAAGTGTTATCTGTATTATCTTTTTGATTTATTTAGTAATGAAAAAAGTTATGAACATTGGTGAATTTTAAAAGCATTAGATAATATTAAACATAAAAATAATAGATCTAAATAAACACTAACAAACATTTACTAGAATATAAAACTTGAAGAACCAAGTCAACAAAAGGTTAACAACTGGAAAACTAATGGTGACAGTAAACTGTGTCCTCACTTGTGCACTTTAATTTTTCAGTGCATTTCACTGTTGCTTTGAACATGGGTCAAGGCATATCTTATTGATTGTGCTTAGATGCATTCGTTTCGTTTCCATATTCATTCATGCTTCATTAAAAGTGTTAAAATATGATGAAGGTGACATAGTTATTTTAGGTGATATCTATGTTGCTTACTTAGTGTCAACGAAAATTTAGGTAACAAATGGCTTCTAATCTAATAAAGAAATTTGCTGAATTGATGAAAGTAGTAGTTATGTCTAAAAAATATTAAGATAAAATTAATTTTAGGTAGTAAATAGGCAGTGATGATGTGGGATAAGTAAAAATGTTTTATAACAGAGAATCATAGCAAAAATTCAAAATAGTACTGATAAATGAATTTTGTTAATTATACTTAGAATACCGTTAAAACAATAGTTCTTGTTCAGTTTTAATAACAAAAACATGAATTTATTGTGAAAATGTTTCAAAAAACGAACTATCCTAATATTTACCTTTATAAAATTAACATTAGTAAATTAATAAACTAACTAATATGTGTGACTAGTCAGAAAAGAACTGAATAAGAGTTCCTAAGTCACAATCACTCCCCTCTTCAAGCACTGTATGTCCTAAAAATACCATCATTTGTAAGCACTTAACATTTTGACCTTAGTGATGTAGTCTTCTCACAGAGAACAGTTCCTGCTCAACATAGTCAAGTATAGTAAGTAACAGAACAGAGTGCTGGTTGGTAAAACACATTAACTAGTAAATATGGTTGGTATCACGACGAGGCTGCGCAGTAGGCTGAAGTCACATGGGTGAAATGACCAAATAAAAGTTAATAAATAATGGTAATTAAATCTATAATTTACATAGAATAATTGAGCTAAATAGTAATCACTTATTTACCACTTATCAGCTGGAATTTAACTACAGGAATTGCAACAGTATTTTTGTGTTTATTTTGGCCATTTCGTTCATGTGATGTCATGCATGGGAGATGCGCATGATACCTACCGTATTATTTTCTTGTCCTCGTGGGTAAAACATCACCAGATAAATACAGTTTTTGTAATTTTCAGAACAATAATACATTATTTTCAGAACATTTTTTACAGCATTGTTTTTGGGATGAGTAAATAGGCTAAAACAAAATGTTGGATAACAAGGCTGTAATGTAGTAGAATTCATCACTGATTGAATAATTAGTGTAGGGGGTTGCTACTAATCATATTTACTAACAAATATTGCAATAGTAAACATCAGCTTGATTAGTAATGATCAATATTTAACACTTCTTCATAAACAACTGTTAGTGTCGATCGTTTTCATAAAAGAGCCCCTCTTCACTAATCACCTATGTCCAGCTGTCACTGCCCAATACATTAGGAAGTTGGGGCATCAGCTATAACAACAGTGTAGAACAAACAGATGTAAACAAACTAAACAACACATGACAGATTTTCATTTGCCAAGGCGTTGGGTACTTGTAATCTAAGGTAAGTTTGCTGATATCTCTCCTATATAGTAATTTATGGCGGAATGAGTGTCTTTTTAATCAAACCTAAAAAATAGTAGATTTCAACAATTACAGTAATCTAAAACTTTTTGAATTCTGAACTAAAGTGGCGATAGATCAATTCAGATACTAAAATGTCTATGTAACACAAAGAGATTTTTATATTCTTTATTTTGAGACATGTCTATATAATGTCTTAGTCTTCTACAGTGACCTGTTGGAATGTTAAGTATTTTGAATAATATCTGATGATAAGTAAACCAAGAAGGTCTGTTTTTTTTTTTTTTTTTAATTTCTCGCTCTTCTCAGTCACTCTAGTGTTCTTCTCAGTAACTCCGCTAATAAAGACAATTTTCATTTCATTTCATTTAATAGTGTTATTCCGATAAATAAATTTATCCAATAAGCTATATCTTACTAGGCATAATTCTATTTATTTTTGTTGGTGTAAACATTTAATATTAAGATAACGCTGTACGGAACATATAACATAAACATCTGGAAGTCCTGAAGGTTTTGGTCATAACATATGTTAAAATGTCAGTGTGAAATGCCCATGTTTCTATGCGTGCACATTGAAACGCATGGAAATCAAACTATAGTAGGGCATGCTTTCAACGCATGCATGCCTGGTGACAATGAATATGCTATGATATGCATTGTCACCAGCAAATGCCATAATGTTGTAGTTGTAAAATGGTAACTTCTTGACTCAATTCTATTATCATTTTTATATACTTCATCAGATGTTTTTTATCTAGGGAAAGATGTCTCCAATTCATTATTTATGAATCTAGACAGCGCATGGAACAGTCACTTTATTTGTAGTTCTCTTTATCTTGCTTAGAGAAACACCTTTAATTTAAAACAAGCAATGGCCAGTCAAGCAGATTCCTCAATTAATTCCCGTTTCTTCACTAAGCCTTTTATCATTACTTCTTTCAATCTTCTGTCAATATTTGCAGGTACATTGAAATCAATGATTTGATCTAATAATGCACTTAGTGTTAAGGCAAGTTGAGAAATTACGCAATTGCAGCAATAAATGTAAACGAAGGATTAAATAAACTATAACAACAACAAAAAAGTAAAACGAAATTGTTTAAAGATTTATTCAAATTTCTGTAAGTATGAAGTAGTAAATTTATTTTATTTATTTCAGTACACTATTTGAATAGTTCTGAAATGATCAATTACAATAATAAAAAAATTGTTTGTGTAAATGATAAATTGAAAATTTATAGCCTGTACTTAATTTATAAACCCTTTATATTAATGCGTAGGGAGAGTTTTTTGTGATTGCAACTTCTCCCTTATTTTCCTGACCAATTTAAAGGTTGAGGTAGTGAAAAAATTTGCCTCTGTTCTTAGTTGTGCAAAAATGTGTTAATTCTTACAATAGTTTCACCAAAGGGTATGGAAAGACCTGAAGTAAATTTTTTTGTCATAAGAATAACATGGGATAGAGATTTAAAACAAATCAAAAAGTAACAGAGTGTTCAAATGTAAATATCGATTTCTAAACTGTTTTAACAGCTTTAGAAACACCATTGATATGTAAACAATGGTGTTTGTAACCTTGAGAAGTATATATCTTTCATAATGTGGCGAAACCAGGAAAGCTCTAAACATGGTTTTATTCACATAAAAATATGGTATGTGTAGGCCTTGGACAGGTCTTTTATCAAATGCCCGGGCAGAATTTTCTGTCCGCCTCTTTCTCTACTCACATTTTAATTTATAAGTTGATTAACTGTTAAAAAATTAGGATCTGAAGGAATAGTAAATTCCGATCATATTGTAACAACCAAATGCTTATATTGAAATGTACCAATGTTTTATTACAACATTTTATTGTTTTATTATATAAATTACGATTCACCGACCACCAAAACACTACTGAGTTCTCACTAACACATATAACATCGGTTTATAATGTATATGCTGGCGTAAACATTTGCTTCTTTGTAGTGTTCTGTATAATTGAAATGTCTAATTGCTGAGGTTGCACACAAAGAATGTAGGGGAGTCCTCTAATTTAACATTTATTTTAACGAGTTGAAATATTACTGCTTGAATATGTTTATTCCATAGCAAAGCACGAGTAAATAAATAGTTGTGTATAAACTTAACATGAAGCTAATTTGTATTATTTTAGATTAACCCTCCAAGTGTTGCATTAAACCCCACCCCCCCCCCCCCCCCCCCCCCACCCCCCCCCCCCCCCCCCCCCCCCCCCCCCCCGAGTGTTACACCATTTTTGTGACTTTTGCAGTGTTTTTTAAAAATATTTTTAGATAACCAATAACTAAAGATAAGTCCATACACACACACATATATATATATATATTATATATTTGTAATCTAAAATAAACAAGGCTACATAAAGTACTACATTTTGAAAATACTTACCTTTAGTCCTAAAATATGTCTTGTGGGCGGAAACTTAAAATTTCAAAAAAAGTTTCAAAAATGTTTCAAGATCTCAATTTTTATATTTTTTTTGTTCACTTCATAAAAAAATCAAAATAGCCATTTAGTAAAGAATTTATCACTGAACACAAAAATATATATTTACACACTTTTTTAACACCTTGAATATAACACATGTAGAAGAAATTATATACACTATGTACAAAAACCTTTTTTTTTTTTTTTTTTTACACTTTTATTTCTGGATCAATATTTTACATATTATACACAGAACATTTAACAGGGGGAAAAATAACTTTATGGGGGTTCCTATATATGAGTCACCCTTAACAAAATAACAATCAAAAAAAAAAAAAAAAAAAAAAATATAAAATATAACATATTTAAGAAAGGTTAAAAAAAAAAAAAAACAAATAATGTTACAAAAGGAGGCTATAAATCATCTATCATGTCTTGAGGAACCCTGGCTTTAAAACGCCTGTGCAAAGTGGGTTCTCCAATGTAAAGTTAATAGCTCCTGGAACTTTTTCTAATTTGCCATAATTTACGACAACTTCTTTTAAAAAAGCATCAAGGTTCGAGCCCCAAATTTCTACGAAGATAGAGTTACGTATGAAACCAGGGACTATCAACTGCAATTCTTAAAAAACTTTGTTTTGGAAAATTTGAATTTTTTTTCATTTCCCGAAGAAATGCACTTTTCCCCAAAACGGGACAGGCATACAAAATTAATGGCCGAAGAATTGTTTTAAAATATTAAAAATGTACTTCGGTTTTAAAGACGACTTTCTGTTTATTATAGGAAATAACATGGATAGACTTGCTATGCTTGAATGATTTGTTGTTTACGTGAAATTCCTTTTAATTTTTTTATCGAGGTAGACACCAAAGTTTTTTATGCCTTGATCATCGGGGTTCCCAAGAATTGAAGTATTTTCAATATAATTTTCAGGTAAAAAATTTCCCCTTCCTCAAAAGAGAAAACCTTTTTTTTCACATTTTCAAGGATTTAATGATAGTCTCCACTTTAAACCAATTGGTTAGAGATGTAACGCTAATGTAAAGAATTTACGGCCTGGTTGATGTAAAATGTGCTGGGTATAAGAACCGTTCATCACATAAAGGCGATTAGCCTGAGGAACTCGGGAATACACAGTATAAATTAAAAAAAGGGTCCCAGTATTGACCTTGAGGAAACCTGCGCCTATTGGACGAACGAGGAAAGTGTGCATTGTTTTTGACACAAAAGTCCATCAGACAGAAACGATTGCAACAAAGCTTCAGATACAAAGGAAGTCCAAACTGATAAAAATTTATATAACGGGCCCCATCCCAAAACCTTATCAAATGCCTTGTTATGTCCAAAAATGCTGCCGATGAATGAAGCTTCTTCTCAAATCCTTTACATATGTTTTCATTGATTCTAAAAAATTTGATGAATGTAGAATCCCTTTTGTACAAAAACCAAAAACGATAAGGGAAGATTTTAGAAGAATCCAAGTATTTACGTCTCTTCTGTATAATTTTTTCAAAAAATTTTGATATTGATAAAGGAGACTAATGGGACGGAAACCTGGGAAAATGTTTAGGTTTTTTGGGCTTGTGTATAACAATTATTGAGCAATTTTCCATTTTTGGAAAGAAACCCAACAAAATACAAGCTTTGAAAATAATCCCAGTTTTGAAATGCTTTGGTAGACAAATTCTTAAAAACTATGTTAGGCCCAAGTCATGCCCTGGAGATTTTCTTTTTGGGGGAGATTTTTAATAATATTTTTAATTTTCCGGGGGTAGGTAAATTTCTAGGCTGCCGCACGCTAGGGGTTTTGGACAAAAAATCCCAACATTTCTTTTGGTTTCAAAATCATGAACAACATTAGGAATGAACTTCTAAAAAAAAATCACAAACACATTACTCCCGGGAATCACTTTAAAAAATAAAAATTATTTTTGTTTTAGTGGGGGCACAACTGTCGGTGATTGAAAACCTCTTTTTTGCTTTCCACATATTAGAATCACCAAAAACAATATCAGAAACGTACGTTTGAAAAAATTTAATCCTATATTTACAAGTTCGCTACGTACTTTTGCGAATTATTTTCATTTAGCTGCATCTTTAAGTGAGGGTACCTGTTTCTCCCACTGACTCTCACTCATTTTTAATTCTAATTAATTGCATAATTCTCAGGGAATAAGAAAAGTTTTTCGTGTAGGGGAAAAGCCCGAAGTTGCATTTTTGACTGATATTTTGTAAACACTCTGAAAAAAGTCTTGAACTGCTCTTCAAGCCATTTACTGAATATAAGTCCTTGGAACTTTTAGCAATGTCGAATTCTGCACAGAAGGTATCCCAATCGACTGGCCCGTTTATCATCGGGGAATTTGCGGAGAAAATTTTGGTTGTATGAAAAAACTTACAATAATAGGGAGATGGTCAAATCAGTTCGCTGATTACTTGTTGTGAAAGGAGCTCCCAAAGTTTTATGAAGAGAAAATGTCTAATATATGGGGAAAATGAAAATTGTTTTGCCAAAGGGTAATGAGGGGGTTCAGGGGAGCTGAAATATTTATATTGGTTTCATTCATAGCACGTAACAAGCGAACCCCATTGGGTTTAGTCCCCCTCAACCCCAAATTGATGTTTACAATTTAAATCTCCAAATAAGAGTTGGGAGTGTCACCCATGACTTAATTTAAAAGATCTTGTTGGTGAAAAACGTCGATGGGTGTTTGAAACAAGAAAAACTTTAAAAAGACTGGTCATTTTGCAAATTAATTTTGATACCAACAGTTTCAGTGAAATAAGTTTTGGGCAACAGTAATGTGATGATTAAGGTTTTTTTTTAAAAAAATTGCCACCCCGAAGCTTGGGGTGCATTCCTGTCTTCTCTATAAATAAAGTATCCGGGGTTTTTTAAAGGGGTCATTTATTACAAAGTGCGTCTCAGTGATGCAGGCGACATCGACTTTATGCCGAACCATGAACTCTAAAAAATATTCTTCTTTCTTTTTGGGCCATCAGCTTCCCATTTTTAAGATGTTAATTTTTGATGAGCATGTTCTGGGGTGCATTTTTGAACGGGGGGGGGGGGTAATAACATTAGATATAATTTTTTTAATGATAGGCATGGCTGACTTAACTAAATCTAATATTAGTTTTTTTCTATTTTAGAGCCACTCTCAAGTCCCCCTCGTTAGCTGCAGTTTCGTAGTTCGTTATTAAAAACACTGAAATCAGTTTGGTAAAGCAAATTTCTTGACTCTTTTTAGTTGCTTGACGTTGACGGGGAAGTTGGTTTTGAGGGCGGGCTTGGAGGGTTTTATTCCAATTCCATTTTTTCGGTACTGCTTTTTTCATCATGCTCCTATAAATGAGTGAGGGTGATCCATAACATTCTTTTAGTCTTTTGCTGATATCTTTAAGTATTTACACCCTTTAAATCCCCCGAATGTTTCCCCCCACAGTTTACACATACAGGGGGGGTCGGTCTTCTTCTTCGGACAAGCAATAGAGATGTTGGCCAGTACCTTCACACTCTGGGAGAGCTTTCAAAAATTTTCGTGTGACCCTAACTTGACATCGAGTACACTGGGGGACCTTTGTAGGGTTTCCTTTTAGGCTCAACATGAAAAAACAGAGTAGCACAGTCTATTTAATTCAAAATAGCTTTTCCAATTTATTGTTTTCTAAGAGAACTGCACAAAAAGGAAGGAATTTTTTCTTTGTTAAATAATCTATTTAAAATGAAACCGGATAGTTTGGGGAGATTAACTCATCCTGAATTTTCCCCGGGGAAAAAAGAGCAGGGAACGTTTTTTTAAATTTCGACTTCTAATTTTCTGTCAATTTTTGTCTGAAACTATGGGATTAACATTTATTCGTGTAAAATTGTGTATTTTCTAAAATCATCTATGGTCAGAAGATTAAATTTTTAAAGATGAGCCTTTTTACTTCATTTAAAAACCCCAAGTAATTACACTTTTTAAAATCTTTTCAATTTCCCGATGATTGTTAACACGTGGGCAAAAAAATTTGGGGGTTTAACAAATTTTTTTGCATTCACTTTTGGGATTACATCACCATCTCATTTTCATCATTATTACAATAAGTAGTTGTGGTTTTTAGTGGACAAATTTGTTTTGACACCAGCTTATTAGTATCTAAACATACCCTTTTTGGCTGTAAAATTTTCACAAATTTTTGATTTTCTTTTTGTGGTCTTAAAAAATCTTGATCAATGTTTTCATTTTATTCCGTAGTGTTGGGCGTTTTTAAACACATATTTGGCTTGTTGACAGAAGATTGGGGAAGGGAAAAAAACACTTGGGGCCCAGCCATTATTGTTTTTTGGTTACTTAGGTAAGCAAGTTTAAAACAAAGACCCCCATTTTAAAATAACTGGGTAAAACAACCAAAAACACAAAATTACAAACACATACAATTAATAACAAAAAAATAAACTTTTAACACAATTAAAACTCTAAAAAACCGAGCGCTGAAAAATAGTTAACTATTACACTTATAATGCATCAGCTGATATTCGGAATGGAAAGTCAAACAAAAACCTTGATGTAATCTCAATAAAACTGCTAATTTTGTTTACAAACAGTAGCAAGTAACAGTTGCCATTGCAGCCTGGATGTTCTAGAATCGCGTAGTATTCGAATCATCGCGATATCGATAATGAAAAACCGTTTTAAAATCAGTCAAAAACATACAGCGTTTGCAAGATCGTTAGAAATCTAACGATCGACACTCGGCCGCTAGAAAATATCGTTAGAAATCTAACAATCAACACTCGGAGGGTTAAGAATGTTACTTCGCAAAGCACGTATTTTCAGTATTTTTAGTTAATAATATAAAGTTAAAATTTGAGCTACTTAAGTATTTTTTGGATGTAATAAAATTCAAAACTGAGTACTCTTTATCATTTTTATTTTAAATTATTTTCACACAACATGTTATCAACTTAATAGTCATTTTAAAGTGTAAATTAAATAATTACAATTTACACACAAATCAATTATACAAACCCAATTTTTGATAGATTCGAAAGATTCAAAATTATTACTAAAAAAAATATATCACCAACTTATCCATACTTATCAGTATTTACAAAAACACATGTTTTATAATTTTATTTAAAGAATTGTTATAAACTTAATTTAATTATTTAATTTACACTTGAAAATGACTATTAAGATGAAACTTGTCATGTGAAATAATTAAAAAAAAAATGTTAAAGCGTACTCCGTTTGAATTTTATTACATCCTAAACATATGTAAGTAGCCCCAATTTTTAACTTTTATATTACTTTATAATGGCTAACAACTAAAAGATAATTCATAAATACAAATTCATAATCTTCAAATGCCTTACTGTTCAAGAAGATATAAAAATTTAAATAAAACATGTTTATCCAACAACATAACGCCCAATTTTGTTAACATTTAGACAAACTCCAAATCAATATCAGCTCAAAAAAAAAAAAAAAAAAAAAAAAAAAAAAAAAAAAATAAACTGCTTAACAAATTTGGATCTAAGAAGAAATAAACTATATACATTCAAAACTCAATGTAATTAATCATTTGAAAAGAAATATTTACATTCAAATCACTTCACAGTTCCAATTAGAAACAATAGAAGAAATAAAACATACATTGAAGATTGGGATGTCCTATGTTAGAAAATAAAAAAAGGAAGTCATAACAATAAAATACAAAACCTAATTAAAAACACAAAATCATAAGCACTACAAAGACAATACTCTGCTTGTATTACAAAATATTGTTCATAAATTTTACCCTAGAGTACACAATCTTACAGAAATTAAACTCACAGAAGAAGAAACCCATCTTTTAGGACAGTCGTTAAAACACAATATTAATCTTGAATTCAAGAAAAATATAATCCAAGATGAACTTTTAAATTTACATGTTGCAATCAAAAACACAGACACTATAAATCAAGAACCACTATAACATAATTTTATTCATGAACTGAACAAAACAAAATTAAATCCAACCAAATTACTAATACAAAAAACATCAAATCAAGAAATTAAATTTATAGGATCTATCTCAGATAAGTTAAAACAAACAACGCTATTATAAATAAAAGCAGACAAAGGAAACGCAGTTGTCATGATTAAGAAAGAAAATTATGATAACAAAGTTATAAACTTTCAATGTCAATGAATTTATTAAATTTAACAAAAATTCAACACAAAGACTATTTGAAGAGAACAAAATGATACACAATAACACACTGTAAAACTGTATCAAAACAGAACAAATTCCCCATTTCAACTGTGTCAATGGTTTCAAAGGCTTTATATGGATCCAAAAACAAGGCTAGAACATATGATCCTTCAGGAGATAAAACACAATGTAATTAGAAATTTGATAAATAAAATGATTTTTATCTTTGATTTATCAAATAATCAAAAATGGCTATTTTAGCTGCATTCTATATTCCGAAAGCCACCAAACATAAGATCAAAGATATTGTAAGGACCCTAGATGGAAGTAAATCTCTGGGGATAGGTGGAATAAGGTACAAGGATTTAAAGCTTCATATTCCGGGAATGGTGGAACTGATTACAAATGCTATTAATCCATCCTAAAAAACAGGAGTGTTTCCAGATTGCCTAAAGACAGCAATTATTCGGCCGGTTTATAAATCAGGCCGGAAACTAATTATTTGAAAATTAGTAATATAAATGAAGGATCATATGTTCTAGCCATGTTTTTGGATCCATATAAAGCCTTTGAAACCATTGACACAGTTGAAATGGGGAAAATCATTAGGTATAATTGTATTAAGAAATAAAGAGCCTTTTTACAGTTTAAGTACTCTTTAAGTAATAGAAAGTATGTTATAAAGATATGTGAAAATAATAGTGAAGATGACGAAAGCAAATATGGAGTGCCTCAAGGAAGTATCTTAGGGACTATCTTGTTTATATTGATAAACTATATTTATAAGAAAATAAAATATAACAAAAATAGTTATATATGCAGATGACATACTATTGAAGGAGCCCCGAAAAGACCTAAATATGGTAGAAAGTCAGTTACAAATCGATTTTGATGAAATAAAGTATCTACTGACAAAGGCCTAGTTATTAATCCAATGAAGTCAATGTTCGTGCACTTCCATTTAAGAAATAAGCAATATGAAAGACCACCCAAGATAAAATATAATGTCTGTAGATGTCTAAAAGAAAAAGAGCAAAAAGAGAATCATAACTGTAAGTCTGTAGAAAAAAATGTAAAAAGTTATCAATACCTGGGTGTAATGATAGATAATGGTCTTACATGGAAAGATCATAAATTTAAATTACATAAAATATTTTGTTCATGATTAATGGATATGTACAGAATTAACTATGATTTGGATGTAAACTTGTAATTTATAAGGCACTATGTGAATGTTAATAAGGTATGGCGTCTTATTATAAAATGGGATGGCTTCAGTTAATGTATTATATACAGTTAAATGCATATAATATGATGGCAAATACTGTAACACTGAAAAATGTTTACAAATATAGAATAATAATAGAGCACATAGGTAATAATAGGTTTAAGGAGCTAAATACAAGATATGGTTAGTGATTTATAAGAAATGGAGAAACATACTGAGTACAAAGACCACAGTCAGTGTTTGGAGAAAGAATATTGGAATTCACAGTACCTAATCTTTATAACAAATTGCCACAACAGTTTAATGAACAAAGTGTTTTGAAATTTAAAAGGGATGTTTATGATTGGCTTATTTTAGAATGATAAACAATATCAATTTTCTTGTCTACCTCGATAATAATTGAAAAAGTTTTCATTTTACTACTGGCCATTACATTGCAGTCTTATAATTAACATTTATTGTTAAATTAGAAACATTATTATAAACATAGTAGAGTTTTCAGAATATGTTAAAATATTCACTGTCATCTGCAAAATATAAATGTATTATTTAAATATTTGTTTGAAATTGTGTAAAATGTATTAACATGGCCCCTGTTGATAAGTTTTGAAACTTAACAAGGCCAAATCCTGAAAAATATTTGTTAAAATAAAAAACCTACTACACTAGCCTGAACCATCCCCCACCGTATGACATCTACTACACTAGCCTGAACCATCCCCCACCGTATGACACCTACTACACTAGCCTGAACCATGCCCCACCGTATGACAACTACTACACTAGCTTGAACCATCCCCCGCCGTATGACACCTACTACACTAGCTTGAACCGTCCCCCACCGTATGACACCTACTACACTATCCTGAACCATCCCCCACCGTATGACACCTACTACACTAGCCTGAACCATCCCCCACCGTATGGCAACTACTACACTAGCTTGAACCATCCCCCACCATATGACACCTACTACACTAGCTTGAACCATCCCCCACCGTATGACAACTACTACACTAGCCTGAACCATCCCCCACCGTATGACACCTACTACACTAGCCTGAACCATCCCCCACCGTATGACACCTACTACACTAGCTTGAACCATGCCCCACCGTATGACACCTACTACACTAGCCTGAACCGTCCCCCACCGTATGACACCTACTACACTAGCTTGAACCATCCCCCACCGTATGACAACTACTACACTAGCCTGAACCATCCCCCACCTTATGACACCTACTACACTAGCCTGAACCATCCCCCACCGTATGACATCTACTACACTAGCCTGAACCATCCCCCACCGTATGACACCTACTACACTAGCCTGAACCATGCCCCACCGTATGACAACTACTACACTAGCTTGAACCATCCCCCACCGTATGACACCTACTACACTAGCTTGAACCATGCCCCACCGTATGACACCTACTACACTAGCCTGAACCATGCCCCACCGTATGACAACTACTACACTAGCTTGAACCATCCCCCACCGTATGACACCTACTACACTAGCTTGAACCGTCCCCCACCGTATGACACCTACTACACTATCCTGAACCATCCCCCACCGTATGACACCTACTACACTAGCTTGAACCATCCCCCACCGTATGACACCTACTACACTAGCTTGAACCATCCCCCACCGTATGACACCTACTACACTAGCTTGAACCATGCCCCACCGTATGACACCTACTACACTAGCCTGAACCATCCCCCACCGTATGACACCTACTACACTAGCCTGAACCATCCCCCACCGTATGACACCTACTACACTAGCCTGAACCATCCCCCACCGTATGGCAACTACTACACTAGCTTGAACCATCCCCCACCGTATGACACCTACTACACTAGCTTGAACCATCCCCCACCGTATGACAACTACTACACTAGCCTGAACCATCCCCCACCGTATGACACCTACTACACTAGCCTGAACCATCCCCCACCGTATGACAACTACTACACTAGCCTGAACCATCCCCCACCGTATGACACCTACTACACTAGCCTGAACCATCCCCCACCGTATGACACCTACTACACTAGCTTGAACCATCCCCCACCGTATGACACCTACTACACTAGCCTGAACCATCCCCCACCGTATGACAACTACTACACTAGCTTGAACCATCCCCCACCGTATGACACCTACTACACTAGCCTTAAAAGTGAACACTTTAGTCTTCGTATTTATTTATTAAAAATTTAAACAAATAAAATAATATACTCGCAACTTTAAAGGGGCCTGCAGACCTGTGTGTGAGTGAACGAAGTATGGCCGTTAGTTCAGTTGAGAATTCGAACCTTGGAAATTGCTCTCTACTCCAATGTCTTACTAAGATTCTTTTTAGCAAAAATCGTGGTTAATCGAGTTTGTAATATTGTTCTTATTTTACCTTTAACAAAAAAGGGAAGTTGCATATTAAAAAAATAGAACCCATGCATTACCTTATCCCTGTTATAAATAAATGAGTGTTACATCATGAATTCAGCGAGAGTTTCAGCCAGCACATCTGAGAAGCTTGATATGTTCAATCGATTGTGCCATGTACCTTAACACGGATAAACACTAATTATTGCACTACTTAGATTTTATTTAATAAAACTAACTCTTGAATATTAAAAGGATTATTTACAAACACAAATATTCAAGCTTATTTAGTTTCTAATATCTACTACTGAATGGAATAGTTGTGCTGTGCAACGAGACACGTGGGGCTACTGCTCTCTTGTTTTTTCTGCTTTAAAACCACGGGGGATCCGGGGTTATAGAACACTCTCGATTGGAACGGGGAGTCACCCTCGGTAAAATTTGAAACTCAAATCAATATGATTTTCAAGCTTTTACCTAAAAAATTACGTTTTGTAAATTATTAAAAAGTGTGAAATGATCATTAAGAAACCAAACATTTCACCATTCAAACGTTTTATGAAGTTTATTAGTAAATGCAACCATACAAATATTATTTGGTTTCACAAATTTTAGTAGAAAAAGGTTACTTTGTCAAATAGCTTAGAGTATTGTCTCAGTGTTGTATTTTAACTTACATCTATTGCAACCAAACTAATCGAAATGTTATTTAAACTGTACGAAATGTAATCTAAACGTATTAAAAACACAATAAATTAATAATGATGAAGCGTTAATTATTTTCATGAAGGAACAAAGGAAAAAATGTTGAACGTTTGTTATGAAGCTTTATTGAAATACAAATAAATGTTGTAAATACGCATGATGCCAAACAGATGAATGATAGAATGTATTCTACTCATGACAAGAGATAGATGGAAGAACTGTGTAATACTCTGAAAGCTCCTCGATGCAAACTTCAAAACAACATGATTCTTCAATGTAGCCTGTAGCTGACGGTACGCACGCAGTGCTGCACGCGCGAACGAAACTTTCAGCTACTATACCCACACACAAATTTTCTGCGTAAAAAACACAGTGAATTTATTATACGGAAAAAATTGTAAACAAGTATATAAAACTAATTAAAACTGTATTTGACATTTTAAAGTAATAGATATATGTATCTTTAAATATGCTTTTGTGCTTCTTTTTTATTCTTGGGCCCTTGGGGGGGGGGGGGGGGAATTCTCCCTATTTCCTTCCCGTAGTTCTGCGTCTGGTTCTAGTTACAGATGTAAAGGAATGTACACACAAGGCTGGAATACAAATAACTTTCAATCTTTTTCTATGTGTTTAGTCTTGAGACATGACCCTATGGAATATAAAATGAAATATAGATTACATTACCTATATATTAGAAAATAACAACATCGTAAATTCTCTTTTAGTAACACTATGAGGTAGCCTTTTTTCCAATCATATTTGACTATTTATGCAGTAAAAATGCACCCGTTGGAGTTCTAAATATTCAAATGAAAGTAAACATATGCTTGAATGTAACTAGTTATGGATATTTGTAGATTTGCAGATAAACTCTTCTTTGATATAAAAGTTATATAGCAAAAGCATAGAAAAAGACTTAAAGTTTATAGTCACTGTAAAACAACAACGCGCCGTGTTTTAGATGAACCTCTTAACATCATATGCTGGAGTACCTGTGGAGTAGGGCCTACATCATATGCTCAGTTAAAATGATGTACTCCACACGTTGACATTTCTCTTGTCAACAACTTTATCCACTTAACATCCTTCAACTTTCATCAAATCAGAGGCACTAGATCAATTTTCATCCTCAAGGGAAGCTGGAATATGCTTTTAACCCAACAACATTTTCTTCTTATTTGCAAAGTTTTCAGAGGTTCACCCTTCCAAACTTGTAATTTTTCTTTTTCGTGTTTTGAAAACATGTTCAATTTAACTCACAATACTGCACTGAAAATTTCTTGTACTTCACTTGAATGGATTACGAAAGTACGCAATGAAAATCCGTTACTTGTCATATAAACTAATAGTAGCTACATTGAATAGCTAACTAGCTAATCAAGCATCTGATTTTGTCTGCACGTTTGTTTCATCCCATTGGGTCAGTCTGACAAGAAAATGATTTTCGTATTCCCCTCCTTTTTCTCCTATCTTGGTACTCTCAGAATTTAATTTATCCCATAAAAATATTCATACGCTGATAAAAAAAGTAATATATATATATATATATATATATATATATATATATATATATATATATATATATATATATATATATATATATATATATATATATATTTACAGCAGAAAATACATTTTCCACTCACTCAGACGTTTTCTGCAGATACACGATCACCATCAAACTGTAATCTTGTATTGTATAATGCGTGGAAGTGTCTATCAAGTCTCGTGTCGTAGGGCGGATGGGAGGGCCTATCAAGTCTCATGTCGTAGGGCGGATGGGAGGGCCTACATTTTAAGTTAGAGGCTTTTAAAGTGAACTCTACATATATCCTTTAGAGCTAATGTTAGCTTGTTTAAAATTATATTTAGGTATATCTTGTATCAATCTAACAGTTTTCTTTGTCTGATACGTAATTAATACGTTTAGATGGCACCAACTAGGAAATAAAGAAGACAATATTAGTGTCAGTACTATGGGCAGGTATATATTAGGGTATATGGGTATATACGAGGTTGGTATATAACGGCTTTCGTTAGAAATCGGGCATTTATTTGTAATATTGGGTGGACCGATGCTTCTAGGTATCCGATGAGTGGAATTAACCAACCGATTATGATTTCATAACCATAAATATAATTGGGTCGTATGAGATAATTATTTTACTAAACAAACATGAAGTTACAGTGTAGTGTGTCATTGACCACCAATCATCATTGACACTGCTAATCAACAAGCATTATCAAAGTAATACGAACTGAACCAGCTGTAGGAATTAACGATAGTAATATTCGCTTTTAAACCACAATTGGATCAGTTCTAAAATAGAGTTATGTAAATATAAACAAACAATATTTTACATGTGTAGAGTTATAGTTAATACTTGTTAATGAAATAATGCATGAACAAACACGCCTTGCAATTGATTGCCAGTTTTTTATTGCATGATTTAACGTTTTTAAAACGTATCATAAAACAATATTATAGTTTTGATCTAAGTAGACTTGTTGAATTGGCAGGGTTCTTTAACTTGGTTGAAGGCGATGTCCTCCGATTGTTGTCTTTAATTATTATTTCTGATAATTGCACATTATCAAACAATGTGGTGGCTGGTGTGCTGTAGAGATATCAGATGCACACATACCTTTATGTAGGTATTTCATGGAAGAACTATTACAAGTGCCACAGAGAACAAAGAAACAGATGTCGCTTTCTTATAGCCGCAGTGAAATGTGTGGCAGTTAGAAATATATTACAACTAATCTACATCTTTATAAATCTGTAGTAATAATTAATACGTTTATCCTTGCAGATTTGGGAGGGAGTAAAGGAAAGGACTGACAAGGTGCTGGACCTGCCAGCTGCATAGCGAAGTGGAGAAATAACTACTCGACACACTAATTCGAAACACAGTCAGAGCCCTTATGGATTCGACCTCTGTTTCCTTCTTATCTCTGCAATCGTCGAGATTAGCCTACTGCATTTATCGTCCAGATGATAAGAATTATATTTAACACTGATCTGCGACTTGAGAGTAGATTGTGATGGTGGATTTCTATTTTTGCAAGAAAGTACGTAAGTTAGGAATTGTTAATTTGGAGGGAGCACATATGTTCAAGTGCATATAATTATTATAATATTTTCTCTTACTTAATAAATAACGATTTCAGGAAATAATCGGACGTTAATAGTCCAGTGGTATTTCTTTCTAGTAGTGTAAATATTACATAATTTACTCTATATTACCAACGATAAATATGGCTATTACTTGCCAGAGAAAAAAAGGAAAAAACAGATGGATGTCAATTGTCAATTTAAAACAAACAAAAATTGAAAACAAAATATGTCAATTGATAATTATGGAAGTGAAACAAAAGTGGCTCACGATATTTTGGGTAGAATAAGGAATGACGTAAGATGAATATGGAATATAAAGATTTCATAACCTAATTTGTTTTGTTATAACTAATTGGCTTACAATAATTGTACAATCATGGACTGTATGTAGATGGAAAATTATTGTTCGTAGTTTCAGTAATTTGTTGTGTGTTGTATGGAATAAAGCGTTCACCATAAGACTGTGCAATACAAGAGAGGTTTTTAAATTCAATTGCAGCTTTGACAATAAATGAGTGCAACCTAGTCGCTTGGAGAGCAACGTGAAGACGATTTAATGTGGCTTGAAGCAAGCAGTTTTGACGATAAATGAGTCGACCTAGTCGCTTGGAGAGCTACGTGAAGACGATTAAATGTGGCTTGAAGCAAGCAATTTTGGCGATAAATGAGTCGACCTAGTCGCTTGGAGAGCTACGTGAAGACGATTTAATGTGGCTTGAGGCAAGCTGTGGCTTGAAGCAAGCAGTTTTGACGATAAATGAGTCGACCTAGTCGCTTGGAGAGCTACGTGAAGACGATTTAATGTGGCTTGAGGCAAGCTGTGGCTTGAAGCAAGCAGTTTTGACGATAAATGAGTCGACCTAGTCACTTGGAGAGCTACGTGAAGACGATTTAATGTGGCTTGAGGCAAGCTGTGGCTTGAAGCAAGCAGTTTTGACGATAAATGAGTCGACCTAGTCACTTGGAGAGCTACGTGAAGACGATTTAATGTGGCTTGAGGCAAGCTGTGGCTTGAAGCAAGCAGTTTTGACGATAAATGAGTCGACCTAGTCACTTGGAGAGCTACGTGAAGACGATTTAATGTGGCTTGAGGCAAGCTGTGGCTTGAAGCAAGCAGTTTTGACGATAAATGAGTCGACCTAGTCACTTGGAGAGCTAGCTTGAAGCAAGCAGTTTTGACGATAAATGAGTTGACCTAGTCACTTGGAGAGCTACGTGAAGACGATTAAATGTGGCTTGAAGCAAGTAGCTTTTTCTAAGCGGTCTTCATCTTAATATGACATATATGGGATAATTTATTTCTTGTAATATGTTGTCTTAAATTATTTGTATATTTATTTAAGTAATTTATTAAGATTTATTATAATATATTAGGGTATACTAAGTTTGACATAATTTTTACTAATCTTAGTCTTTTTAAAGAATTATTTTATTTGACAGTAGTTAAGGTTTAATATGTTATACTAGTGTACTGTAAAGTCTGCATACTTGGATATTCTTTTATTGTTTACTCTTTAGCAAGTTTTTAATTTAAAAAAAGAAAAACATTAATGTTTATTGAATTTGACTAGTGTATCATAAAGTTGGTTTAATTTTAATTCTTTTCCTGATATTTTAGATATGTATTTAATTCAATAAACCTTAATGTCTAGACTATTTCACGAGTTTATCATAAGTTGGTTTAGTGTTTCATTCTATTGTTGATATTTTTTAAGATTTTTAATTTAATTCAAGAAACATTAATGTGTAAAGTATTTTACAAGTTTATCATAATGCTGGTTTATGATTTCATGCTTTTCCTGATCTTATGTCACTATCAAGAGACACGGTAGAGTCTCGCGCCAAGTACATATATATAAAAAAGAAAAAAAAAGAAAAAAAGAAAGGCACAAAAATAATAAAAAGTAGTTGTTCAATTAAGTACATTAAAAAGGCGCTAGGCGATGCCGCGTATCATTTAAAGGAAAACCAGCGATTATAACGTCATTCAGAACACATTTCTTCAATATCTTCAAATTTCTAACTTTCAGTAAAATAATTTTATTATAATTGTATACTTTTCGCAGTAAATTTATATTTGAATTCCCTACTATAGGTCCCAAAATATTTCGTTTAAATATTTTCGTCATTTATGACAACCATATATTTAAAAAATGAATGTTATATTGGCAAATAAATCTAAGGTATGATGTGGTATGACACGTGCTCTCTTCTCTCCCCAACAACGAAACCGTGGAAGATCTACTTTGGAATAAAGCATGTACTAAACTATATTATTTAATGTAACTTTAGGTTTGTGTAGATATAAAGGATATAAATATCACTAGATTGCATTAAAAGGATATAAACATTTTATTCATTTTGTTTTATTAGCCTCCAGAAGGCTATTCCATATTTCTATGGATATAAACATCTTAGAATATCCATAAAACTACATTAATCTGCGACAGTATGCTTCCAGCTCAATATGGCGACAGCATTGAAGTAGTAGGAGACTTCGTATTATTTCAAATAATTGATACGCAAATCATATTTTACAGGCAGTACATGAAGATGAATAATCAAATTGGGGAATATCAGCCCACAGTAGGCTAAATACTTTATACGATAATTTAAATATTTTTATAAGATCTTATACTGACGTATGTGATACCATACGTACTGGTTTCCAAGCAATAAATCAAGTTGTTATTATAATATTATCACTTTTATATAACTGACTTCACCATATTTTTAAACGAAAATTGGTTTTAATGACGATTAATTAAATAAAACAGAGATATATTCACACTGCAGTGTTAATGTTTATAAAGTAAAATCTTCAATTTGGATAACCTTAATTGTTCAAGTTAACGAGTGAGCGGGATTGTCACCGAGTCAGCCGTTTAATGTCATGGCTGTTACACAGTGTTGATTACATCTCTGCGTTGACTGAAGGTGTTACTTTGCCTCTATACTTGAAGTAGGCGTTGCTGAAAGGCTATGGCTTACCACGTCAATGCCTTGAGTTCAATCTACGTGCCTCTCTCATAGTTCAAGTTAACGAGTGAGCGGGGTTGTCACCGAGTCAGCCGTTTAATGTCATGGCTGTTACACAGTGTTGATTACATCTCTGCGTTGACTGAAGGTGTTACTTTGCCTCTATACTTGAAGTAGGCGTTGCTGAAAGGCTATGGCTTACCACGTCAATGCCTTGAGTTCAATCTACGTGCCTCTCTCATAGTTCAGGTTAACGAGTGAGCGGGGTTGTCAACGAGTCAGCCGTTTAATGTCATGGCTGTTACACAGTGTTGATTACATCTCTGCGTTGACTGAAGGTGTTACTTTGCCCCTCTATACTTGAAGTAGGCGTTGCTGAAAGGCTATGGCTTACCACGTCAATGCCTTGAGTTCAATCTACGTGAGTAGTATAATATGGGTGTTCTAACTCAATGGGGGTTTCTGGGACAGGGTCAAAGGTCAGCGCCTATCGCGCGATATCAGCCACGTGTTGACCTTGAGGTCAAGTTTACTATTGTTTACTACTGTTATCAGCCACGTGTTGACCTTGAGGTCAAGTTTACTATTGTTTACAACTGTTATCAGCCACGTGGTGACCTTGAAGGTCAGTTGTCCTAGGTCAGTGTT